>CAUYON010074982.1:0-28382 GCA_963573935.1 Arctocebus calabarensis | reverse complement strand
AACAAAGCAGGAGGAATCATGCTACCAGACCTGAGACTGTACTATAAATCAATAGTGATCAAAACAGCATGGTACTGGCACAAAAACAGAGAGGTAGATGTTTGGAACAGAATAGAGAACCAAGAGATGAATCCAGCTACTTACCGTTACTTGATCTCTGACAAGCCAATCAAAAACATTCAGTGGGGAAAAGACTCCCTACTTAACAAATGGTGCTCAGTGAACTGGCAATCAACCTGTAGAAGACTGAAACTAGACCCACACCTTTCACCATTAACTAAGGTAGACTCTCACTGGTTTAAAGATTTAAACTTAACACGAAACTATAAAAATTCTAGAAGAAAATGCAGGGAAAACTCTTGAAGGAATCAACTTGGGCGGATATTTTATGAGGAGGACTCTCCAGGCAATTGAAGCAGTATCAAAGATAAACTACTGGAACCTGATTAAACTAAAAAGCGTCTGTACAGCCAAGAATATAGTAAGTATAGCAGCAGACAGCCTTCAGAATGGGAGAAAATATTTGCAGGTTATGCCTCCGACAAAGGTTTAATGACCAGAATTCACAGAGAACTTAAACGTATTAGCAAGAAAAGAACAAGTGATCCCATCTCAGGGTGGGAAAAGGACTTGAAGAGAAACTTCTCTATAGAAGACAGGCACATGACCTGCAGACATATGAAAAAATGCTCACTATCTTTAGTCATCAGGGAAATGCAAATCAAAACTACTTTGAGATATCACCTAACTCCAGTAAGACTAGCCCACATAACAAAATCCCCAAACCAGAGATGTTGGTGTGGATGTGGAGAAAAGGGAACACTTCTACACTGCTGGTGGGAATGCACACCAATATGTTCCTTTTGGAAGGATGTTTGGAGGATACTTAAAAATTCACCTACCATTCAATCCTATAATTCCTTTCCTAGGCAAAGACCAAAAATAACATTATAACAAAGACATCTGTACCAGAATGTTCATTGCAGCCCAATTCATAATTGCTAAGTCATGGAAGAAGCCCAAGTGCCCATCGACTCACAAATAGATTAATAAATTGTGGTACTTGTATACCATGGAATATTATGCAGCCTTAAAGAAAGATAGAGACTTTACTTCTTTCATGTTTACATGGATGGAGCTGGAACATATTCTTCTTATCAAAGTATCTCAAGAATGAAAGAAAAAGTATCCAATGTACTCAGCCCTACCCTAAAGTTGATCTATAGCTTTCATATGAAGGCTATAACCCAACTATATCAGAAGAATATGGGTAAAGGGGCAAGGGGGGGAGGAGGGAGCTTAGGGTGGAGGAAGGGTAATTGGTAGGGCCACACCTACAGTGCATTTTAGAAGGGTACAGGCAAACCTTACTAAATGCAGAATACAAATGTCTTCATATAATAACTAAGAAAATGCCATGAAGGCTATGTTAATCAGTTTGATGAAAATAATTCAGATTGTATGTGAAACCAGCACATTGTACCCCTTGATTGCTCTAATGTACACAGCTATGATTTAATAATAAAAACAATGAAAAAAAAAGCAAAGAAAAGAGATGGGAGAAGCAAGACAAAGAAAACAGCCAGAGGAAAGGAGAGATACTGTAGATAGGAGAAGAAAAATCAATCTGAGAAATATAACAGCTTTCTAAGCAAATGAAAAGTATAAAGGGAAGAAGTTTGAGGAGGAGCAGAATAGTAGGGCAGCTGTGAAGTCCCTTAAAGACAAAATGTAAGTTTTTAATAACAGTTATCTTAATTTTGCTCCAACTATTCCATTTCCTCCTAATATTAAATTTTATGAAGTCTTCACTTCCGGTTTAATGAAATATGCAATCAGCTTTTTTATAGATCTATTTTACCACTAATATATGCTGCTTACAATGTAAAACAGTGCTCCTGTGGCACAAGCAGTAACTTCATGGTATAGATATCACAACAATGTAAATCAAAGAAGTGAGCTATCAGTTGTAATAATTGTCAGGATCTCACTGGTCTCTCTCCCAGAATCTTACTTTGACTTTACTTGGAATATATTTTTAATCTTACAACATTATAAATAATCTTAGGAGTAGAATCTCTTTTCTGTGCTATAAAATTTATTTCATGGTGCTCTACTAAGAAAGACAATGAGAGAGATAAAGATGGGACGATAGAAACATTTTATCCCAGCTCAGTGTCTGTCAGGAATTTAACTGATGAATTGTGTCTCTGTGTCTGAGTTCATCTGTGTGTTATGAATCACACTATTGGAAAATGCACTGATATTTCCCTTTGGTGCCCTTTCTGTCCTCCCCCTCCCCACATTTCAAATTCATTTTTGTTTCTGTTTTAAGCCTAATGAGACTGTGATCAATGTGTCTCGAGTTGACCCTGCCTTCACGTCTTCAATCATACCTTCTCTGTCTAATCTACTACACTCTTCTCTTTGTCAACTGATGGATTTATTTAGTTAAGAAAACTAAAAATACAATCATGCCTTAACTCCAAAAACAAGCCTCCAGTTTGATTTTCTTCATTTTGTGAAATCCAACCAACAGCACACACTAAACTATGTCTTTGTAGAATCTGTCTCTGGGCCAATGTATTTTCCTCATTTGTGAGGACATTCCAAAGTCAGCTTCTTTCTGCTACTTCCTGGGTAGTGTGCTATATGGGATCACCTCCTGAGGATCCAAGGTTAGATCAAAATCCCTGATATGGTCACAGCTACACCTCCATCCTGAGCCTCAGATGCCGTCTCCACACCCACTGCCTTCACTTCTTGCTCCTCCCAGCATGGCAGCCTGTCCTCTCCGGTCTGTACAGCTCCCTATCACAGCCTCCCACACTGCAGCTGTTGATGCAGGTCAGATCCTGAACACCTTCAGTGGAGCTCTATGGACGCTAAACCCCTGCCAGGCATGACATAAAAGTAAGCCTCAGTGTCATGGACTAATCCCTATAGTTTAACAAACTGGAACAACAGAGGCTCAGGACATATGGGAAGGAAGGGAGACAAATCAGATATAATTATCCCTCTTCTCTCCCCCTTTATCCTAGTCTGTTAAAAAAAATTATATATGGCTCGGCGCCTGTGGCTCAATGGGCTAAGGCGCCAACCACGTACACTGGAGCTGGCAGGTTCGAATCCAGCCTGGGCCCACCAAACAACAATGATGGTTGCAACCAAAAAATGGCCAGGCATTGTGGCGGGTGCCTGTAGTCCCAGCTACTTGGGAGGTGGAGGCAAGAGACTCACTTGAGCCCAGGAATTGGAGGTTGCTGTGAGCTGTGATGCTACATCACTCTATCCCGGCTGACAGCTTAAGGCTCTGCCTCGAAAAAAAAAAAAAAATTATATATATGTCTTTTCTCCCATTCTAGGATAGAGGGATTCATTTTAACCTGACTTTGCCTAAATGAATCAAGTGAGCACACTGATTTCTTGCATTCTTTATTTCCTTGTGTAATACCTCCCTTTCCTCCTTACAATAACTTACACTCACGCACCTGCAGTATCTATCACCAGGATGATCTCAGATACCCAGAGACATCAAACTTCCCAAGTAACCTTGCTTCACATCTACTTTCTAAGGGCAGCCTGCAACTTTATAGAAAGAAAATGGAATTTTTCATCAAATTAATCCAATTTAAATTATACTCACCAAAATAACAAATCGCAATAAAATTTATCTTCTCTTCTTTTGTCATTTGTGTGTTCACTGCTTTAATAAACAATCACTCACATTTGGGCAAGGGAAGAATCAAATAAAGCATAATTGAATTCTGGTACCACATGGGAAATATGGTCGTAGATGTGAGAATGTTAAGAAGGTGTAAAGGACACTAAGAAAATCATTTGTGTAGCTAGCACACTGTATATTTTATCTGCAGATTCCTGGACAGGGTTCATAAGAGAAAACACTCTCAGATCACGTCATGTACATTTTTCATTAACAGTGAAACAGCTTTCATCTGAGGGTACTTTTCAGGACAAAGCATTGGGAGAAATATCTGTCTTATAGCTGCCTCAAACTTCAACCAAGAGGACAATCAATATTTAATGACAAGAGAACCACAGTAGGAACAATGGGAAAAATAGAGTTCTTTCCTCTTTCAGTAATCTATAGTGCATTTTTAATGCATCTGCAATTAGCCAAAGGAGGAACTATGGAACTATCTCATCCTATTTCCCCAAATCACCAATAGCACAAATTACATACAAAACAAATAAAGCTTCACATAATTCTAAACATTTTCTTACATTCCTTGGTTTTATTCCTTTTACAATTCCGTGAGACAGTTGGAAAGTACATAATATTTGCAAGTGAGAAAGCGGAAGAAGGGGGAGTTGTCTGCCAGGATTGACACAGCTAGTTAACAACAGTGTTTGATTGGAACCCAAGTTTGTTGAATACCCAACACCAGATCAATCTATTATTGTCCTAGATCCAAACTGGCCATGAATTTGCAGACATTCCCGGAATCCATGAAAATTTTATTTGAGATTGAGACCCATCTGATTAATTGTGCTGTGTGGCCAAGCCAAAGAATGTCATATTTAATTTAGAAAAATGGAGGTTTAAATGTAAATGCATCCAACCTCTTGCATACAAGACTCCTGCCTTTTTTTTGTAGCACATCCATTTCAAAGAGCTAAGGAAAGTTTGCACCCTCTTGCTAATCTTCCCAACATGCCTGTGAAAGGCCCAATGGGCAGTTTTAATTATGCCTGGTTTACAAATAGAAAAACTGAGATACAGATGGTGAAAAATGAAGCTGAGTAAGGGATTTCCCTAGAACCTCTGGCATATCACATCCAGGCCACAGCTTGCCAGGTCTGCACAATCTCCACTTGGCCACATTTTCTGAGTAAGATGCCTCAAATGGCAGATGAGCAGTAAAGGCTCTGGTGTGTTTCAACTGCAATATACACATACTTTGAGAGGTAGTAAAATAAATGGTTCGGAGCAATGAGGTTGTTGTGTGGGGCAAATGGTACGCATGGAAAGTGCTGGGCACTGTGTAGCTGGCAGGTAGTTTGGGCACAAGAAATGACAACAGAAAAATTAGTCTCTGCCTTGAAAGAAATGAGGCTGCTTATCTAGATACTCAATAAATATTTATGGAAGAAAGGGAGGGAAAGAAAGAGAAGGAGAGGCCTTTTCAAATAGAAATCTTGGCTCATTATCCTTTTCCTGCAAGTCATTGGACTCTCATGAAGTGTTTTATCTTCTGTAATATGGTGAGTTCAATGGCCTAAACACCGCTTGAAAATGTATATTCTGGCCATAACATTTTTTGACACGGCCCCTTATAGAAGTCAATTCCCACCTCACTGTGCTGGCTTCTCTTCTCAAATTACCAGTAGTTACTACAGCCTAACCAATAAATTTAATGCAGACACATTCTAGCTATTATGGTTGGTTTTAGCTTTAGCTTAAAAGAATGACAAGCCTTTTTTAAAGTAACTGAACATGTTTGGCTATATTGCAATAGTTTGTGAGGTACTCATTACAAAACCAATTCTTTTCTTTTTAAATCCTTTTCTTGATTATCTCCAAAAATAAAGCATAATTCTTTCCTATATGCCAGCTGCAGCCAGATATGCTGTGATGTAGGTAGCATGTACAACTAAGATTCTAAAAACCTTGCTTAGAAAACTGAAAGGAAGATGTTAGAAAAATTCATATAATTCTCTGGTTATTTGGCTTTCTTTATGGTTAAATTTAATCTTCTACCCCTCAATTCTAATACCCTAAGAAAGCCACTGACGCTAACGAGCCCTTGAAATGGTTTGTCAGACTCAGTTGCTCTACTCAATATAATATTATAACTATGTCAAAGTTAAAAACTAATAAGCAAAAAAACACTCAATCACTTAGAAGGAGGGACTGCTAAATATGGAAAAACCGAATTGCTTTTAACCTTGCCTAGGTAATGCATACAACTATTCTTTCAATGTTCAATCCTATTATTTAATGTGTGAAAATAAGTAAATAAAAATGTGCTGATAGAGTGGCAATATAATATCCTTTAATCTGCAGTTCACAAGGCATTTAAAAATAATAATTTTTTAAAGAGCATTTGAAAACATTTGATTTTAAAAATGCATATTTTGCTTATTCTAGTGTTTGTTGATTTGAAGGCTTTGAGGTCAGCCCAGTAAATATTCAGTTTGCTTGGCACAAACTGTGCAGGAATCTAATAGAAAGCAATATTGTTGAAAATGGATATCAATTGAAAACAGAGAGCAGTGTCAACTATTCCCCACTGGGAACAGACAACAATAAAACCAGTCAAGCATTACACAGCCGAGTCTGCCAAATGTCATTAGAGTGGAGAAAAAAGGAAAAGAACATGGTAGGGAAAGAAGTACTTTGCTTTATTTTTTTCCCTCCAATTTAAAAAGACACACAAACACACATGCACACACACAGACTGGTGAGGGGTAGGAGGAGAACATTTAGAAAGTAAGGACAATAAAGCCTAAAATTGTCTGAAACAGAGTCACCACTCCCTCAGGGCTAGTGCATTCTTTTTTCCTTCCAAAAGTGATTACATTATAAAGATTTTCAAATAATTTCTCTGTCTTTTCAGCTGATCATTTCCCCCCTAATAACTCCTAAGCAGGTGCCTTTGTAGTTGCAAAGTTCCCCATTTCTAAGGCAGCATTACAATGTCACTCATGGCAATGATATTTCTATCATCATTTCTTTAATTGACCTGAGTTCTAGGTTTTTTAAATTATACTTTTTCATTGTTACCACTAAGCTTCAGTGGAGAGCCTTTCAAAAACAAAACCGGCAGCAGAGAAATACTATCTCTGGGTGAAAAGGAATCTTTACAGTAGTGCTAAAATTTGTTACAGGATGGGGATGGAAGAAAATAATGACTGGTCAATGGAACCATGGGGGAAAACACATCATGAGCCCCAAACCCACCTGAAGGCCGAATTGGTAACTAGTGACGAAACCCCAAAACTTCTGCCATATTTGTGGCATTTTCATTGATGATTTGTAAATTTTCAAACAAAGAAAAATTGTCTCCTACAGACAATGGTCAAGCTGCTGAACAGCCAGCCAAGAGCTCCCCCTAGTGAGGCTGAACGCACATTAGTGTGAGCTCCAGCCCACGCACGCACACACAGTCCTGGACATGACTATTAGTCCAAAATGTTGTCCAACCCCCTTGCTTTTAAAATAACATGAAAAAAAAAATCCCCCCAAAGTCTCCTGATTTTTTTCCTACTATTCTTTGTTTAACCTCACACCCGACAGTAAAGAGCCAGAAAGAACTCCCGTTTAGAAGGTAAAACTGTCAATCTGATCATATTATTTTGAAATAATAATCACATATTGGCTCCAAATCTGCATCCTCAAGTAGATGCCATCAGTGTAGGAAGTCCTTGGGGGCAGCAAATTACTGTGTGATTAGCATAAGAACTTTGTTGCGTAGATGAAATAAAAGACAGGCTTGAATAGGAGCAATATATCTTACACTATACTGGTGTCTGCAGCTTCCACAAAAAAACCTATTGTCTTTAGTCAATCTTTTATTTTGGTTGCAGTATTACTGTGATTTAACATGTACTGACACATGCAAGCAGCTTTCTGTGTGAGTGTACTACGTGCATATATGAGCATGCACTTGACCATATATTTTACTGCAGAACAATATATAGAACACTCATCTTATTCATATTTAACAGAACTAATTTGCTATAACACCAGCATTCCATCTCCCAAATCAACCCTAATTCCTTCAAATATGTTTTGGCTTCCTCCAAAAAGATATGTTATTGGTTTTATGAGCCTTGATAGGGCTCTAATAGGGGAATAGGTATTCTTTAGGGTAAAGAAGGTAGCAGAAGTAGAAATCAGATGCAAAGATGAAAGGGATTTAATGTCTTCCTAAAAATTCTTTGAAAGCCATGTCAACATTTTAAGGAATAGTCAAATGACTGCTGTTTTATAATTAACAGCTGCTTATATTAAGCACTGAGAACTCCCTAGCTCCTGCTAATATATTTTTTCTTAAACCATAGATTCACAAGACAAAAGATAACAGCCCTAAGATAAGAAAGGCAACTCTTTTCCTAGGAGTTTCTAACCCTAGACTGCAGTTTCTGAGATGCCCTACCTTTATACTCAATCTTTGAAACTAGCAGGCATCAGAATGACACCAGATACGTTATTTTTATGTATTGCTTTTATCATGTTTATTTGCATAACAAACACATATGAAACATGTATGAAAACTAAATTGAAATAAATCCATTGGTTATAAATACTACTACTTACCTCCCCAGAGGATGAGGACAATTAACACTGCATTCTTGGCAAAGTTTCAGTGGAACACACTGCTATATAAATGTAAATAATAAAAATTTGTTTTTACTAAAATATTTTCTAGGGGATATTTTAGCAAGCTCATTCAAAATACTTAGATTTTTGTTCATCACATCATCCATATACCTTCACAAAACGAAAAGAGAACAAGTGGAGGGCTGGAGAAGATAGCATAACTTAGCCATTCAATGAAACAAATGCAGGTATCATCAATTTCACCCATTGGCTGAAATAGTAGGGCAAGAACTTTACTTTTAAAAACCCACACTGGTGATGAACTCTTCTACAATTCATTGTTAGACTGTGGGTATATAATTTGGCCTGCAAAAACTAATTTTCTTCCTTTACAAAAGGGGAAATTATAATGCTCAATCCTTCCTTGAATCAAAAAGAAGCCACTATATAGAGAACTGAATTTAGACCTATTACATTAATTAAAATTCTGCAGGCATCTCCGAAGGTGTAATTTGGCCCAATGTGTTTAAAAAAATTCATGAAAATTAGCTAATGAATATTGTGCAGTCACTTCCCTAACATAAAATAACTCAACCATTTAAATTGCACAAATTCCAAAATGGTCTGATTTACAATACATCATTGTTTGCTTGTTTATTTTAGAAGCACTTAACCTAATAACATGGCAAGAGTGTATCTTTTTAAAAATTCCTATTTTTTATGTACTAACAAAAGGCTCATGGATGAATTTTTGTGAGACTTTGGATATTACAACCCTAAATGGAAATTCTGACAATATTTACTATTTCAATTCATTAATCAGAATTTGGTCCTGTCAGTCCCCCTGAATCAGGAGTCAGGAGTCTCAGACTGCTGAGTTGACAATGACAATGACTGACAGCTTGTTCTTCAACAAGCCACTGTATCCTTGGACTTTCAGTTTCTTCATCTGTAAATGAATAATGCGTGCCCTGTTGACCTCGTGGGATCACTGTAAGATTTAAATGAAATAGCATATATGGTAAAGACTTTAAATATTAAAAGTGCTAGATACATACATGCCCTATTATTGAAAAGTAATATCTCAGTCATTGAACTGTTTAGTCATTTTTAAAGAGCCTTCTACAATCCTCCAAATTATTCTGTATTCATTTATTTTTATGAAAAGAATGAATGTTAAGAAGTGTATTCACAAAGATTTGTTTTAAAAAAAAATACGTCTTTGGTATTATTAGAACTTTAGTTAGACACATGCAGTTCTAGCCAGTCTTCTATCATCCAAATGGTTTGAGAATACAGCCCATGTGTAGACTTTTCCAGATTGAGTTATCCTCAGAAATTTTTCATGGGAGAATTTGCAGAGAGGGTCCTAGAGCAGACAGCTTTCTTTGTCCTTAACTCCATCATGACCAGCTCACAGATGTATTCCTTTTTAAAGGTGAAGCCCTATGGAGTACTATCTAGCAATAAAAGGAGACAAAATACTGACAAATGCAACAATGTAGATGAATCTCAAATACATTACACTAAATGAAAGAAGCTAGACTCAAAGGCTTATATATGCGATGCCATTTACATGACAATCCAGAAAAAGTAATAAGCAATAATAACCTATAAATACAGGACAGAAAACACATCACCAGTTGTCAGTTGAGAGGGAGAGGATTAAACCTAAAGGGGCATGAAGAAATTTCTGCAGGTGCAGGACCATGCCACATCTTGATGACGGTAGTGGTTATATGACAGCTTGTGTTTGTCACAGCTCATACTCAAAAAGAGGGATTTTACTATCTGCAAATTAAAGCTCAGTAAACCTAACTTTAGAAAGAAAAAAAAAAAGAATCATAAAAGCCAACATGAATTTGTTACCCTGTTTGGATTGAAAGTCACAAAAAATCAAATTATATTTCCATGGTAATTCAAACTGTTTTCTGGTAAAATTAAGTCATATTAAGCTAATCAGACATGTAATTGAATATGGTTCAACTTTGAAATAAAGTTTTCAGTACATATCTACCATGTCAGTGATTAATTTCCAGAGAGTACAAAAAATGTAATTATTTTACAATGATAACCATTTCATTTTTATCTTTTTCCAAATGGTAACAAAAGATTTTTCAAGTCTTAATCATAGCTATAGATTTAACCTGTCACTGATCCTGTTCTTCCTTTAGAGAATTGTTTATAACTTTGTTTTCTAAGTGTTGCCCATAGGAATGGGTATGTGCCCTCCATGCTATAAAATTCTAGTACTAAAAATCATTTTGTCTGGCCTGAAGCAGTGGCTCAGTCTTATAATGCTAGCATTCCCGTAAGGTGAGAGGATCCCTGGAGATCAGTAGTTCAAGACTAACCTATCTCTGCTAAAAGTAGAAAAATGAGCCAGGTGGGGTGGCTAGTGCCTATAGTCCCAGTTACATGGGAGGCTGAGGCAGGTGGATTGCTTATGCCCAGGAGTTTTAGGTTGCACAAAGACTACCTCCAAAAAAAAAAAATCTTTTTTTTTAAAGATTGGGTTGCAGCTTCCAGCTTCAATGATTTTATTTTTTATGAATAGAATTGTAGAATTTTAAAAGACAGGCTGAGAGATCAGTGAACATCTCCTTCCTGGTACAGTCATTGAAAGAGAGGTGGGGGAACATATTTGGAGCAGGGAGGAGCTAAAGGAAAAGAATACCATCTCTCTCCAAATCCCCACTCCATTTCTGCTGCTGTAAAATGCTATATAAAACAATGCTCAAACAATCTATTGCTGCAAATACAATTATTTGCAGGTGTCTCAAAGCCATTTAGGCTCATTCACTCTTCTTTTGTCCTCATTGATGTTAGTTTAATCTGCGAAAATCAGATCACAATCTTGCCAGACTTTTTACCTCATTAGTTTTCTATTGTCTGTTCTGAGGCACCTTATACAGTCCTATCTCCAGGCAAGACTGTTCTGTCTGCACTCAGCTTCTACCCCTCCCCCCTCTTCATTCTTACAAGTAAGAAACACTTTTGATTTAATAATTTAACTACTTCTGGAACTAAATAGAAAAGATTTCACTTGTGTCTTTTTTTTTTTAACTGACAACTTTAGGATATCAACATGTTTCTGGCTGTTTTTTGAATCATGCATGAGATATATTAATATATGAAACACCCACAAGCCCAGTAGTTCTCTATAGATAGCAAGTTACATTAAATATATATAATGCTGTTTTGCAACAAAGTCATTTTCTTGGTAAATTTGTATCCCTTTTGTATCTTTATCACTTTGATATGAGAAGCCTTACCTAGCATTATTTTAACTATATTTCGGATGAGGTTAGAGCATTTACTCATTTACTACATACAACCACATCCACAGGATCAAACCCAGGGACATTAGCAAGAGGATGCAGCTGTTTTCTGTAAACCCTTGAACTTAGGCATTTAAGATTACTGTGATTTTTACTTCTCCAGATGTTCTCCCCAAGCATAGTAGACAATATGTCAAAATTCCTTGTCAATTAATTGTGTAGCATGAAAATGCATTTTTTGCATTTTATCTAATATGTTTTTTCTAAATAGATTTAATATGTATTTGAGGCTCTACAATCTCATTTTTTTATTTGGGGCTCAAGGTCAGTTATGATAACCCTCAGAAATTGGGGTCAATAATAAAATTACTGATAGGTCTTACAGTGACTACTCAATAATATATGTTAGCTATGTTATTAACTTTTCAAGAAATCTAAGTTATATTTACAGAATGTCATGAACTGTTCCATTCATTGTTTATTTCCTTATTGAATATGAGCAGAAATTATCTGCCACACAAAGAAGCATCAGATCTCCTAATTAAACAAGTTTTCCTCCCTTCAGGGAAAAAAATAGTAATAATAACCTTTGATAATCTACGAACGTCATAATCTACATTGTCATTCCTGATTCAACCCATGCCAAGAACACAGAACGATTTACATATGCTCTAATCAAATATTTAGGGGCTGGAGATTCACACTGCATATCTCCAGATCAGGATTATGTGACATGCCTTGGACTCCAGCCAGGTTTAACGTTCTTCATTTTTAAAACAATAACCACCTGCTAAAAGAAAAAAGAAAGCTATTTCCTTCTTGACATTCGTTAGCTTAGGATCAGCAGAATCTTCCTGCTGCTCAGATCGAAATGTAATAGCTGCAAGGTTGAAAACTGAAATCTTGCACTAAGCACTTCATTGCTGCTGGCTTGTAATTTTTTTCTCCTCAAAAAATTACATACACAAAGCAGTTTTAGACTCTGTAATCAGATATTTTGCCTCATACTACTGTGTGATTTGGGATGTTTTCTTTCTTACCCTTCTTCTTTTTCTTTTCTTTTTTTTTTTTTTAAAGAACTAGATCTGCATAATCCCTACTTTCAGGGTTTATACACAGGCTCTGGACTCTCATTGCTATTATAGAACATTTGAGGAATTTTGATCTAGCTATACGAGCAAGATATACTCAGACAGTTTAACTTGTATGGGGCCAAAATCCCTTAACTCTGACTCAACCCAGTGTTATTTGTTTGTTGTCCAGTATCACAACAGTCAGTAGATGAAGGTGTTGCAGGGCAAGAAGTCTTGAGAAAAGAGAGGCAAGGAGCAAGGGTAAGCCAAGGAAAAAAGCATTTGACAGCCTTAGGTATTACTTTATAATGTGCTCAGATTTTGCAGTGTTGTGGAGTACATCTGACTTTGTCTAAATGTGGTAATTTTCCCACGAGTCTTCTGGTGTCTCTTCACGCAGAGCTGACAATAGCATTATCTTTTTGCCAGACCAAGTACCTCTACTAAGGAAGCGATGGGGGAAGGAAACCAATTTGAAAAATTCATAAACAAGCAACAAACATTTTGAAAAAACAATATATTTTTATTTGCAAAATGTGCAATTAAAGCAGCCTTATTTAAGCACCACAACTTTGAAACACTTTCACCTCACAATGCATTATTATGTATAAATGTGCTCCACAGTTAATATCTGTATTTTTTAAAAGTATAATATAGGACATTGCCTCAACATACTATGGCAATATACTTCCATTTGCAGAATTTTAAGTTTACAAATGCATTTTTTCAAGTTCTTCAAAATGGACTCTTTCTTTACCTGCATATCTCCATAGGTACCATCATATGTCTCTGTGTGTGTGATTCAACTTGTTCTCAGGTGTTTTCTGACCTCAGACTTACCCTGTCTAAAAATCAACATTATTCACAATTTAGTTCTCCACTTCTTATATCACAACTCATACATTTACCCAATATTATAAAACCTAGAAATCATCCTGGAATCTTTCCCTCCCTCTGTCTATTTATATAATACCAAGAAATGAAGGAAGTAGGCAACAGAATTGGATTAGGAGATACTAGTTCCAACTATTTATCTTGGAATATATAAAAAGGAACTATATATAAGCAAACATAAGCTAAGGTAAGAAGGTGAATTCATATTTCTAGTAGTTTTCTTGGTAATTAGAAAAATGTGTTGGCTGCCTTATGCCGTATCTGATTGAAGCATCTAAGATTTTCAGTCTTTACCTTGACACAGGTGAGGAAACCCATGCTGTGGGGAACATGGAAAATACCTGCTATGCCTTTTCCTTTGTTCACGATTGTACTGTTAGCATTCACTTCAACCCACGAATCTTTGCAAAGATCATCTGAAACCATTTTTCCATTATATCAGGATTGATTTATCTAAAATTAGATAACATTGTCCATAAGCACATTTAACTCTCCATAGGTAAATAGCAGAGTGTTTGAATATACTAAAAGCCAAATATACTAAGAGACATTTGAGAGAGTGCACCGTTGGCAAGTTGTGTGCTTTGTAGAGCTCCTTTCCAGTCCCTGAACCCTCAGGCCTTATACATGAAATGTGACCATCTGCTGAATGGCTCCAGGTTGCTGGTGTCAACCTGCTTATTAAATATTAGTGAAGTTGAATTGTTTTTATTTCTTCAGACTAACAAAAACCTTACAGTTAGAAGTTCTAATGTTTTCTTAGTTTCTAAGGTTTCCTTCTCTGATAAACCTCAGTCTTAGTTCTTAAGGTCTTCAACTAATTGGATGAGGCCACCCACACACTACGGGAGTAATCTACTTTATTTAAAGTTGACTGATAAAGGTTGTCATTGCATCTCAGTGAGCATCTTGAACCTTCCCTGAGGATGCTCCCATTTTAGGGGTCATTACTGTATTAGCCAGATTTCTCCAGAGAAACGGAACCAATAGGATATACATTCGTCTCTTGGTATCCTCAGGAGATTGATTCCAAGACCCCTCTGCAGATACTAAAATCTGCTAATGCTCAAGTTTCTTATATAAAATGGCACAATATTTGCATATAACCTACACATATTTTCTGCAATACAACACCTAATACAATGTCTACACATCACATGAATTCAACATAGTACTCGGGGAACAGCAAATTCAAGTTTTTCTCTTGAAATTTTATGAAATCTTTTTTCGGAATATTTTTGATCTGAAGTTGATTGAAGCCACAAATGCAGAACCCATGGATACAGAAGGATGATTCTGTGTATGTATATAGGAGGGAGACAGAAATTAAGGAATTGGTTCATATGATTAGCTGAGACTGGCAAATACTAAATCTATAGGGCAAGTCAGCGGGTTGGAAATGATTGTATAGTCTTGCACCTGAAAGCTTGAAATGTAGGCAGAATTTTTATGTTGTTGTCTGGAGACAGAATTCCTTCTTTGGTAAACGTCAGTCTTAGCTCTTTAGGTCTTCAACTGATTGCATGAGGCCACCCACGCTAAGGAGGGTAATCTGCTTTACTTAAAGTTGACTGATTGTAAATGTTAATAACATCTTTAAAATACCTTTAAAACATGTATGCTAGTATTTGACCAAATAATTGGTCAACATAATCTATCCACATTGACACAAAATTAACCACCACCATTACTGTTCACTGTGCTGTAGGGAAAGAACCTCACTACAGACAGACAAAATGACAGGCTGCTTTGCTCATCTGTCCTGCCCCACCTTCAACATGGATAAGAGGGCAGAGAGAGCGAGAGAGCAGACAACTCCCACTCTGCCGTAGGCACATGCTGGGAACTCTTCCCTGCCCACAGAGAAGAGAGTTTTGAATCAACTCAAAAACTGAAGCTTAAAAATTAGTGTGACGGAATCTTAATTACTAAGATGTAACTGTGTTAATCACTGAAGGGGACTAGAAACTTGTGGAATTGGACAGAGCTGTCATCAAGACAAGTGGAAAATGGAAAGGCGAGTTCAACATAGCACAATGGTAACCACATCAGAAGACAAAATCCTAGGGAAATGTCACACATTGAGAATTCAGAAGCATCTTTCCTCTTTGTGTGTATGTACAAAGAGCAGAGAGCAAAGACATGGTGGAGAAAACTGGGTCAGGCTAGCAGAGGGAGGCATGGAAGTGGTGTCCCTGAGGACTGTAACACAGAGCTTCCAGGAGCACTGTGTGGACAGGCTGGCCAGGGGCCAGTGCCTACTTGAGTGGCAGTGGTCATCAAATTCCCAGAGGACAAACATTGAAGTCAGGGACATACCGGTTTAGATCAGGGCTCTGCTAAGTCGCACATGTTATGTATTTCTTTCTTTAAACCTCAGTTTCCCCAAATATGAAATGGAAATGATAATGGCTACTTGTTTATAGGGTTGCTATTAAATAGTTGGGTTAAATGGTAGCACATAATAAATGGTTCAAGAAATGTTAGGTAGAGTCATTATCACCATCATTCATCAGTAGCTGGCAGAAGTTACTTCTCCTGCTGAAAGCGAAGCATCTGGTAAACTCACTCTGTTGAAGATTTTATGTCTTAAAATAAGATGTATTTACCTGTGGAACTCCTACAAGGCCTGACAAATAAGTTCACAAACTGGTCCTAGAAAAAGTGTTACATACCTCATTGTTGAATATCACTCTGGTCACCAGATGGCTAAGGCGAGTACTTCAAAGGTGACCATAGCAATATTCAGCAATGAGATAAATTGCACGAATTCCAGGATGAGTTCCCAAACTTCATTCTTACATATTTTAAAGGGTATTCTGCTAAAAGAATTTCTTATGTAATTGCCACAATAACCCCACAAGGTGGGTATTGTCTGCATTTTACAGCTGAGAAACAGCACTGAGGTTTGGATGTTACCAATTTGCCCAAGGTCACACTGCTCATCAGGGATATGCTATTTCCACCATACCGTACTACCTGCTGAGCAAAACCTTTTTCCAGAAAATTCATACATCATGTGCAAATGTCAATAACAATGAAAGAAAACAGTTATATCAACAGTAAGTTTCTTGAATTATATTGAAAAGAACTGAAGGCATACTCATAAATGTATACTTGATTTTAGGTGAGCAGATTTCAAAATGTGGGTGGGGAGGAATGGTGGAGATGTTACATGTATCACAGACATGAGACTCTATGGATGGGAAACTATAATCAAACAAATTCCTAAGAATCAAGTCAAATCTGGTCAAAGAAGGAAAGAGGAGAAAGAAAGAAATCAGAGAAGTAGATGTGGATAAAGCGATTTCTCTGATAAAGAAAGATTCTTAAAGATCTTCATCAAAATGTGTTAGACATCAAACATGAAGGAGAGGCACAAACAAGGATTAGTGCCTGCCTGGCTAAGTCCAGAACAAGCTGAATATTGGGGAACATGCCAAGGACAGTCAAAATGTTGTTAAATATTGGCAAGAAGAACAAGAAATAAACCAAAACCAAACAAGAGCTCTCACTGGGGGAAAGACCCCTATTCAATAAATGGTGCTGGGAGAATTGGATATCCATATGGAAAAAATTGAAACTGGATGTGCACCTTTCTCCATTCACAAAAATTGATTCAAGATGGATAAAGGACTTAAATTTAAGACATGAGACGATAAAAATCCTCAAAGAAAGAATTGGAAAAACACTAGAAGATATTGGCCCGGGGAAAGACTTTATGAGGAGGACTGCCATGGCAACAGCAACAACTGCAACAATAAACAAATGGGACTTAATTAAGCTGAAAAGCTTCTGTACAGCCAAGGAGACAACAACCAAAGCAAATAGACAACCTACCCAATGGGATAGGATATTTGCGCATTTTGAATCTGACAAAAGCTTAATTACCAGGATCTATACAGAACTTTAATTAATCTATAGGAAAAAAAACCCCAAACAATCCCATACATCAATGGGGAAGAGAGATGAATAGAATCTTCTCTAAAGCCTGCTGTTTTGTTCTCAAGCTACCTAGGGAAAGCTCTTCCTGGAGGTGCAGATCCTGTGCACTCTGGGTTTGACCATGATAGAGGCCCACGTGGAAGGCCCGAGGCTGTTCGAGTCTTCCCAACACTGACGTTGGATAATCATGCTGGAGCAAGATGGCGGCCGAGTAACAGCTTCCTTGCAACTAGGCACAGTGAGATTGGGGAGAGAGGTCTTCAGGCATCTCTGAGAGGCGGGATCTGCCCAGAAACTTCCCTTTGGGGACACAGGGAGACAGTGTGAGACTTCTGGACACCCTGAGGAAGGCAAAAGCGGAGGAGATTGGGCAAGTGATTGTGTGTGTTCATTCGGTCTAATCCTGTCAGCAGCTGTGGGTGGGGCAACAGTGGGACTGCAGGCTGGAAAGGCCTTGCCTGTGAGCTGTTTGGGTTTCTTTTGGACTTGGCACTTGGTTGATCTGCCTTGGGAGAACTTGGGCAAGAGGGCAGGGGTCTTTGAGTGTTGTCTGGGGCCCCAGACTGGGCCACTGAGCCAGGCAGAGCTACCAGTGTTTGGTTGTGGGCTGTGTGGAGCCATTATGGGAGAACTGCCCTGGTAAGCTCCACCCTCAGGGTCATAGAACAAACATTGGGTGGGAGCGAGTAATCTAGTGACTGAGCAGCCTAAAGGCGGGGACTGAGATGGCTTGCAGCCTTAGCCTTCAGGGGCATAGGGTGAGACTGGTTTTGGCACCCTGGGTAAGTGGATAGCCACTTAAGGAGTGATCCCAGCCACAAGCGCTTTCCTGGGAAAGCCTCTGCTTAGCCCAAGTTAGCAATTTTAAAGTGTCTTCTAAGCAGGCTAAGGAGGATTTAAGCTCTCCACTCTGCAGAGTTTAAGAAATAATTAGAGACACAGGGTCACTCCCTACAAAGATCCAGTAACAACAGAGTGATTCTGCCAGAGTCTGATCTGGGAGAGACACCTCCCCAACTCTGAGGACAGTCACAGGCAACAGTGAAAAATAATCATGAGGCAGAATCAACAGAAAAACTCTGGCAATATGAATAATCAGAGTAGATCAACTCCCCCAAGGAACGACACGGTAGTTACAGCACAAGATCCCTTGCATAAGCAAATGGCTGAGATGTCAGAAGTTGAATTCAGAGTCTGGATAGCAAATAAGATCAGCGCAGTGGAGGAAAAGATGGAATTAGAATTTCAAGCAGTAATCCAAAAGATGACCCAAAAGATGTCTCAAGAACTGAATGAATTCAAAGACAAAATGACCAAAAATTTTGACACATTGAGACAAGAAGTTGCAGCCCTCAAAGATCTGAGAAATACAGTAGAATCCCTCAGTAACAGAATGCAGCAAGCATAAGAAAGGATTTCTGACATGGAAGACAAAGCTTTGGAATGCTCCCAAACTTCCAAAGAAGTAGAGAAATGGAAGGCCAAAATCAGATCATTCTCTCAGACAGCTCTGGGATAACTCGAAGAAAACCAATATTCGCCTTGTAGGGATACCTGAATCTTCTCTACAGATGACAGACGAATGACCAGTAAACACTTGAAAAAATGTTCATCATCCCTAAGTATTAGAGAAATGCAAAATAAAACCACCCTAAGATACCATCTAACTCCAGTGAGAATGGCCTATATCACAAAATCTCAAAATTGCAGATGCTGGCATGGATATGGGGAGAAAGGAACACTTCTACACTTCTGGCAGGACTGCAAACTAATACAGCCTTTTTGGAAGGAAGTATGGATAAAGCTCAAAGAACTCCACCTAGACCTCCCATTTGATCCTGCAATCCCATTACTAGGCATCTATCCAGAAGAAAAAAAAACTTTTATTATAAAGACACTTGTACTAGGCTGTTTATCACATCCCAATTTACAATTGCTAAAATGTGGAAACAGCCTAAATGTCCTCCAACCCAGGAATGGATTGGTAAGCTATATGTATACCATGGAATATTATTCTGCCATCAAAAACAATGGAGAATTTGCAGCGTTTGTGCTAACTTGGATGGACGTGGAACACATTATTCTTAGTGAAACATCACAGGATTGGAGAAGCATGAATCCTATGTATTCAACTTTGATAAATAATACACAATAAATGACAATTAATGAAACAGTAGGGCATGGGGGAAGGAGAGAGCAGACAGAGAGAGAAGGAGGGAGGGGTGAGGGAAAGAAAACAAAAAAAAAAGGAAAGAAAATAGTGACTAATTCTCACATGGATTAGATTCAATTTTGACCAAAGTACATTACTTGAACACTAATTTTTAATTCAACTTGTTGATATGTAGTTTGGAATATTTCATCCTCACTTATGAGTGAAATTATGTTTGTAATTTCCCTTAATAACAATATATTTTCTCCAATTTCAATATCAGGTGCATCTATATTAGGCAGAATGATTTTGAAATAGTTCTTCTTTTTCTATTGTCTATAGGATTTGGCATGATCTGTTTTTTGAAACTCTCCTTTACTTTTATGTGTATGGTACTAGTTGTCTATTTTGGAAAATTTTGAAAGTCTATTTTGGAGACTTTGGGAAAAAAAATAAGAAGTTAACTGATGACTTCATGCTGAGCCTCAGAGTCAAGGCGCTCTATAACGTCTTATTTGACAATGTGTACATTGCTCTCTCGGCATTATTGTTGCTAATATTGCTTGATATGTCAATGCAGTAATCATCTGTTTTCTTTTCTGAATGTATTTATCTTTGTTCATTCTTTATATGGTTTTTGTTTCTAGCCCTTATCTTAAACAAGCCTTTTAAATTCTGTGAAGGCAAAAAGTGGAAATCTAATTAACACATGTATATGTAAAAATAAAAAATTCTACACCAAAAAAAAAGGAGAACAAGAAATATAAAGGAATAAAGTGACCCATTGCTTGGAGTAGGTGGTATAACTTTGAGAAGATGATAGATAAAGAAATAATTACTCACCTCTAGTTTTGCTTATTTTTTTCTCACCAAGAAAAATTATCTTCCAATTGCAAGCAGTTGTAGAATTCTGCTAATTAAAGATTAAGAAAATATATAATGTTTTAAACTCTCCAGTCACAGATATATTTTTATCTACGATAGCTTTCTGGTCAAATTGCATAATCACTGCTAATAATCTAAGAGAAATTAAAATTAAGGGAAAAAAAGACCTACTCAAACCATTGCTGTCCTAAAATTCCCAACAGTGTGTCAGGGTGTGCCCTGCCTCACCAGAGCATCAAATGCTGTAGGCAGAGCTTACCAAAAGGTGGAAGGCACAGGGACAACAGAAATTATTGAGAAAACTACTAAATTAATATATCAATTGTCTGTTTGGGGGGAAAATGCAGATTCTCCAGAGCCTCAGGATTAAGGAGGAATAAATCTTGGCATCTATGTCCAGCAAGATCCATGCAGCCTTTTTTCAACTTCATGCAGGGTCAGTTACTAGAAAGTAAGTCTTAATGTTGAACCAAAGTCCTTTTTTCTAGAATATTCTCTCCCTCTGATAGACCTGTGCATGCCCTCTGAAACAAAGAGGGCTGGTTGAGGATCCAAGCACTGAATTCAGCCTGCAAGCCTATTTTGCTGTTTGGAGTCATTTGTTTTGGATTTTTTATGTTGTTGTTTCTATGTGAGTCATAAGCTTTCCCTAAAGTTTGCCCTTCACATCCCTAAACCCTCAGGCTTTAAGGATGTGAAGGGCAAAAAAGGAGAGGATTCAATTTTTTAAATGTGATCCAGAGAAAGGATGCAAACTCAAGTTATACCCGTGCTAGTAGTTCGGTAGTAGACCTGGCTAGACAGAAGGGAGGAGGACAGGAAAAGTTCTGGGATTTAGGAAAAATTTATGCCAAAGACTGAACCACTAAAAAGGACTGCTATAAATGACTCTCAAACTTTTTATTCCAGTCCCCATCTCAGGGTGAAAGATCCTGGGACCCAGATTGCCAGCTCTTCCCATGGTCTAGAACTTAGCAAAATAGAAAATAATTTCAGAGGATCAAGATTTCAAAGCTTCAATAAATTTATTGCAAACTATATAATTTAATTGCCCATTATTTTTCCACAGAGAAAAATAGGATCTTATGCATAAAATTTTTGTCCTACATCTGCTTCTGTAGACATTTCTGTAAAATGGGAACTCTTTTCAGAATCATTGTAAGCATTAGAGTTAAGTGTATTTTAAATGCTTTATAAAGTAAAAATTTCATCATCTTATTATGTTGTAATTATTTAATGCTTTTTTATTTCAGATTAAAATGTACATATAATTAGGTTACATAATTTGCTTTTATAAAGTAAAAGTCTGAGTTGTAGTTGTGTTCTCTACTCAAGAAATGAGCAATATACCTTGTGCAATGTACCCCTTGGATGGGACCTTATTCAGCCCCTCCCCTCCAAGTGAACTTAGTTGAATTTTTCTTTCATGTGAGCACATAGATGTTAATCTACTAGTTTCAATTTAGTACCAAGTATGTGTGATGCTTATTTTTCCATTTTTGTAGAAACTTTGGAAGTTTCTTATGGAAACTTTGCTTAGGACAATACTCCCCAAAACCATCCAGGTTGCTACAAAAGATATAAAATCTCCATCTTTTTATGGCTCAATAGTATTCCATGGTATACATATGCCACAGCTTATTAGCCCATTCATTGTCAAAGGGCACTTGGATTGTTTCCACATCTTTGCAATTGTGAATTGTACTGCTATAAATATTCAAGTATGAATACCCTAGTGGCAAAGTATCTTTTCTTTTTTTGGATAGATAACCAGCAATAGGATGGGAGGATCCAATAGTAGGTTTACTTTTAGTTCTTTGGGGAATCTCCATACTTTTTTCCACAGAGGCTATACTAGTTTGCAGCCCCACCAAACTGGTACATGAATGTTCCCTTCTCTCCACATCCATGCCAGCATCTGGTGTTTGGGGACCTCGTGATGTGGGCCATTCTCTCACTGGATTTAGGTGACATCTTAAAGTAGTTGTGACTTGCATTTCTCTGATGACTAGGGATATGAGCATTTTTTAGTGTGTTTGTTGACTGTTCATCTATCTTCATGAGAAAAGTTTCTATTCATGTCCCTTGCCCAGTTTTTAATGGGGTTGCTTGTTCTTTTCTTGTTGATTTGCTTGAATTATCTGTAGATTCTGGTTAATAGCCCTTTGTCACATTTGCCGCATCTTCTCCCATTCTGAAGGTTGTCTCTTTGCTTTGGTGATTGTGTCCTTTAGCTGTGCAGAAACTTTTTAACTTGATCAGGTCCCGTCTATTTATTATTATTGTTGCTGCAACTGCCAGTGGGTTCTTTTTCATAAATTCTTTCCCTAAGCCAATAAGATTAAGAGTTTTTTCCCACACTTCTTCTAGGGTTTTTATAGTTTTGTGTCTTAGATTTAAATCTTTTATCTATCGTGAATTAATTTTTGTGGGTGGTGAAAGGTGTGGGTCCAGTTGTAGTCTTTTGACATGTGGATAACCAGTTCTTTCTGCACCACTTATTCAATAGGGGTTCTTTCCCCCAGTGTATGTTTTTTCAAAGATTAGATGGCAATATGAGGCCATTTCTAGATTCTCTATTCTGTTCCATAGAGCTATGCCTTGATTTTTAGAAAGCATATCATCAGTGAAGTATTACTGTGCAAGCAAACTTTGGATGAAGTTTGTATATGGATTTTTAAGGGAAAATATAAGCTATCACACCATTATGCCTTAAGGTCAAGTTGTTAGAAAACTATAGGCCAAAAATACCCTTAAAATGAATATGCATCCTACCCTCCATGGTTAAACACCCACAGCCAATTAAATCGACATGAAGAAACAAAGAATAATCACTGAAAACTAAAACAGAATCAATTGAAAACAACAACCAACTCAGTCCACTCTGGTAACAAAGGATCCTTTCTAAACTTCAAGCATTCCTCCTAGCTTGATGTGCACCTCAAGAGTGGGGACCCTGTAGTGTCACTGGCTGCAAAACCACTCAGTGCAAAGTGAAGTGCCTCCTTCCACCCTAAGGAAACCCTCATATTAGTTTATATACATCTGGTGACCTTTCTAACTCACCTAGTCACATAAAGGATACACAGAAAGCCTGCGTGTAATTGGTATGTAAGTGCCAAGAAATCTGGCTGATAGAGAAACCATTATCTGGAACATTTTGGCAGAAAGAAGAATATACTTTAGAGAGTTTCACAATAGCAATTAAACGCTTCATCCAGAAATAACACACATCACCCCTGCTCACAGCTCATTGGCCAAGGGTGGTCCCAGAGCTCCACACTCCCAGGAACTCAAGAAACACTACCCAACTATAGTGCCCAGAAGGCAGAGATCTAATGTATCAATGAAGAGAATGAATGTGACATCACTATACAGAACTATTTAGAGGTCCTTTGTATTGTGCTTTTAAGCCATAGCTGACATAGAATTTTAATCTGCTTAAAACTGGTCTTACAGTATTTTGCCTTTCTTTTGTAGTCATTGTGGGGGATGATGACTTTTGTCATCCTTTACCTTTGTGAGGAACAAAACACTTAACAATTATTGAGGGCTTATAATATGCTAGTTACCATGTACATTTTTACAGTCACTTTCAGTTTATCCCCAAAACAATCTTAAGTTGCCATTATTTTTATTATTGTTATTTACAATTATTTCAGTTGTAGCTAGAAATATGACCTAGATAGATTAAGATAGATGTAGAGTTTGAAGGCTCTTATAGGTGATAGCCAAAGCCTGGAGGAGTGATAAGTTTGTTCAGAAAAAGCCATTGACAGAGGTAAAGAGAGACAAAAACAGAAGGCCAGCTATGCATCTTGAGGCTCAGCAGCATGGAGAGGTGAAAGGTACTAAAGAAGACTGAGAAAAAAGAATGGAAATAGAAGAAAACTAACAGGAAAAGAGGTCAGGAAGGAAGTGACCAGGGGACCAACAGTTTTAACTGTTGCTATGACATCAGGATCAAATGGTGAGTGTCTCAGTTGATTCAGGCTGTTATATCGAGATGCTATGAACTGGGTATCTTATAAACAATAGAAACTTCTCTCTTACAGTTCTGGAGGCTGTAAGTCTGAGATCAGGGAGCCAGCATAGTCATGTTCTAGCAAGGGTCCTCTTCCAGGTTGCAGATGGTCCACTTCTCCCTGTATCCTCACAGGGAGAGTGTTGAGGGGTCCCTCTGGAGCCTCTTTGGAAGAGCATCTTTCTCAAGCATGATGGCTCTATTCTATGACCTAATTACCTCCCAAAGAAAGTCCCTGCCTCTTCATACCATCACCTTGATTCACTATTTCAACATATGAACTCTGAGGGCACATAAACATTCATACCATAGCAGTGAGGATTTAAAGAAGACATGACGAACCTTGCTAAATGCAGAATACAAATGTCTTCATATAATAATGGAGAAATTGCTGGGAGGGCTATGTTAATCAGGTTGATGAAAATAGTTAAGATTGTATTTGAAGCCAGCACATTGTATCCCTTGATTACACTATTGTGCACAGCTATGATTTAATGATAAAAATAATAAAAAAATAAAAAGTAAAATAAAGAAGACATGAGATTTGAAAGTGAGGGAACCATTGTGGCCTTGACCACAGAAGCTTTAGTGGAGTGATACTGACAGAAGCTTGGTTGTAGGTCTGGGGACTACATATGGACTTTCAAGAATTGTGGTAGCAAAGGGAAAAAGAAAAATTAATAGCACCCGGGAAATCTGCTGATTTGGGGTTGGTAAAGCCAGGGGAGTGGTAGACAGTAAAAATACAGACATGACAGGGCAAAGTTCCCAAAGGGACAGAAGGATGGGCTAGCCTGCAAAGGGACATGTGATCTTTGGTCATTTCTTCATGTATTGGCACCATGTTTCCCCTTCTGAGAAATGCTCACTCAGGCTTTCACTACTTTGCTGTTGGGATGTTTGTCCTTTCTTCATAAACTTTTCTAACCAAACAGGCCTAAGATGACTCTTCCTAAGAAGGAAGAAATAAAGATGGGGGGAAAACACAAAAATATTGAAGCAGGAGGACAGATTCAGAGTCAATTCACTTTTTGGTGAAGTACAAGACAAGGATTGAGGGGAAAGGTAGCTTAACGAAAACACTAAAATATTTTAACTGCTATAGGGGATTGAAAAATTAAGCCATTCTTTAATGAGTAAAAGATTTGCTGAGCAACCAGTCCCAAGCTAGGAGCAAGTGGAAGAATTATTTCATTTCCTCCACAGACCTCATTAAAGTGGAGAAGGGAGAGAACCAGTTCCAGACACACAGCAGGCGCTCAGCAAATGCTTATTGATGAATGAATGCATGACTGTGAAGCCCCATGATGAGCATGTGTCTACTCCATCACTCCATAAATTCTCTGTCCCCAGACCGATGTTCAGAGTACTTTTTCAATTCAGTGTGTCAACTCCTTATCCTCTCCCCAAGTTACTACAGTTCCAAAATATGGATAGAGCTGGGGAATTGTAACTTGGAAAAGACAGAGTTAAACTGGCCACTGGGTTATCACTGAAGACCCCATCCTCGCCCCTCTACCCTTCCTGGGAATCCCTAGCTGGGAGTCATATAGTCTCCCTCTCCCATCGCCTCACCACTGTAGAACCTGGCCCCTCTTATTGGCTTTTCCTAGCACATAGAACAAGCAAACACACGAAGAAAAAGGAAGCACCATAATAGTCTCTCATCTCAACAAAGACATTTATACTTGAGCAGTTTTGCTCTACATCACCCCAACCCTTCCTTCCAGAATATCCCTGGCCTTTGCATAATTGAAAGCCCACTGAATTGCCTCCTTGCGAAAAGCAAAGCTGAATCAAGTTGCCAATCTTAGAATATGAAGAGCAAACAGTTCTCTGCAAAAACACAATTTATTTTCATCCCTGCCAGAAGTACTATTGAGAATGAGGGATGAGAAGGAGTTTGCCAGAATAAAAGGGCATTACAAGGAAATTAACCTCAGGCAAAGGACCAGTGTATTCTGGGAGGAGTGAGAAGTTCAGTTTTGGGAATTTGTTAGTCATAGGACTGTAGTGCTGGGAGACAAGATTAAAAAAAAGAAAAAGAGGCAAGGCCAGTGTATAAAGGGCCTGTTACGGTACACCAAGAGTGTAGCTTTAGGCACGAGCAGAGTTTGTAATTGGCAAGACATGTGTTTGGATTTGTTTTGATATGGTTCTGTCCAGCACCAGTAAACTAGAGGATAAGCTAGGATGGAGAGTAGTGGAAAATGAAGGAGCAAGGACAGTAGAGAAGAAACACCAACAACTAAAGTGCTGTAGCCTCTGGGGGCAAATTTTCCCTGTCTTAAATGTGCTCCTTTTCATCTTCACCTATGATTCTTCAATTTACACTTTACAAACTTTGCTGGGGAGTTTGTTAAAACATATATTCCCAAAGATTCTAATTCTGTATTGACTGGAGAGAGAATTGCAGGAATCAGCATTTTACAGAAGCATCCAGGGGAAGGGGCTTTCATGTAAGTGACAGTTTCAGACACCCTGGTCCACATTACCCAGATCCTACTCTCCTTTCAAAAACCTCTATTCTCCAGAAATCTTTTTCCCCAAATCCAATCTTTATTGACCTCACCCAAAACTAAAACTACTTGCCTTGGTATGCACTGTTTACCTGAATGTTGGTTGAACTTTAATGTACAGATCTTATAAAAATGCAGAGTGCATTTTTCACAAACTCCCAGGTTATGCTAAAGCTGCTGGTCAATATATCCGACTTTGACGACTAAGGTCACTAGATCACAGGTATTGGGCACTACATGACCGTGGTGATCTCCTGGTTGTTTAATAACAGTGCTACCTCCGTAAATTTCCAGAGACCAAGTTTTGAATGCCTTTGAGAACTCCTCACTCCATCAATGACTGGACATATAGTTGACGCTTTATAAATACAAATTGAATTAAATAATTCAAAGTAATACAGAAATAAACCTCAAAATTTGAGATTGACGATGAAGAACAAGTAGAGAACCCCAGCCTTAATTCTTCATTATTATTGTTCCTAACAGGCACCTCCATAAAGCCACATAGAATAATCCCCCTGAAAAGTATGCTTAATGTGGTATTCCAGACCAATAATCCTAGATGTCTACATTAGGAACACAATATGTGTATTAGAAAAGTAAAACTTCTATAACTTAGGAGGAAGATGGGTTTTCTACAAATTTCTGTAGCATCTTTACAAAAGGCCTATCAGTTGTATAACTGCATTTTCTGATGCCTTGCCCCACCGTAATGTAGACAAATTACTGAGTCCATTGACCAGCAAATCGGTTCCAATCTCAGAATTAGTTATTTTTCTTTCCTTTGAGTCAGGGGCTTGTGTAGAACCACATGAGAATCCCAGACTTTCAGTTGACTATCTGCTTATTCAGTTATACACTTTCCTGAACCTGCTGTATGCCACCAAGTTTTTAATATTTTTATTCAAACAGAGATATAGAATAGAATAGCAGCATTGATGTTAAGTAAATTTGGCAAATCCTACTAAAGCCAAAACCACAAAGATCCAGAAGAACTTTATAAACAAGAAAGAACTTTATAAACAAGAGACGGCATCTTTTCTAGAAAGAAAATGTGTAGACAAATAAAAGAGTAGACACAGAGGGAGGAGCCAAGATGGCGGTCTGTAGCCAGCTTTCTGCAGACGCTCCTGTCCAGAAGGAGAGTTAAAGGACAGAAATTTGGCGAGAAAGCCAACGGTTTGGAGCTGAGCCAAGAGACAAGGTCGAGCAACACACATCAACACTGCTGCAGCGACCTGCGACCCCAAGGATACAAATAAAAGGTACAGAGCACATCACCAAGCGGACGGGAGTTCCCTCCCCCAAGAGAACAGCTCGCA
>CAUYON010074981.1:0-12369 GCA_963573935.1 Arctocebus calabarensis | reverse complement strand
TGTAGAGACAAAGTCTCACTTTATCGCCCTGGGTAGAGTGCCGTGGCGTCACACTGCTCACAGCAACCTCCAGCTCTGGGGCTTAAGCGATTCTCTTGCCTCAGCCTCCCGAGTAGCTGGGACTACAGGCGCCCGCCACAGGGCCCGGCTTTTTTTTTTGTTTTGCAGTTCGGCCGAGGCCGGGCTTGAACCCACCACCTTCGGTATATGGGGCCGGCGCCCTACTCACTGAGCCACAGGAGCCGCCCTCTTTTTCTTTTTTTTTTAAGACAGAGTCTCTCTGTCACCCTGGGTAGGGTGCCTGGCATCATAGCTGACATCAATGTTAAACCCTTGGGCTTGAGCAATCCTTTTGCCTCAGCCTCCCATGTTATTGGGACTGCAAGCATGTACCACCACTCCTGACTAGATTTTCTATTTTTGGTAAAGTTGGGGTCTCACTCTTGCTCAGGCTGGTCTTGAACTCCTGAACTCAGGCAATCCACTTGTCTTGGCCTCCCAGGGTGCTAGTGAGAGCACATGTGGTGGAAATAAGATGGAGCTAGTCAGGCTAGGGCCAACATGATGAACCTGGTCTGGTCGGTTTGGGTCCTACCTGACCTTCACCTTGTGTGTCCTATCCTTGTTATTTTGTAGATTCAGCTCTAACCTAAAAATGTATATGTTGAATAGTTTAGGGTAATTGATTTAAGAGATTAACTTCTAAATTGGAATGTTGTTTTGGGTCTTGGTTTATACTGATGATTGTTTAGTATGGGTCAAAGATTATGCCAGTCATTGTTTAAAATGAGGGTTAACACGGTTTTTGCTTTGAACTTTAATGTATAAAACTGTAATTTTTGGAAATAGAAGAACAGAACAGTCTTAGAAAGGCTCCTCTCACTGTTGTCCAGAATTCTGGCCTTCTGACAAATACAGTTTGATGGACCTATTCCGGCCTCTGCATATTGGCTGACAGTGATAGGTGGCCAGACTCTCTTCATCCAGTAACATTTCTGGCCATGAAGGGAACCCTAGACTGCTCTGGTAAGCCTAGCAGTTGCCTGGACAGGTGGGCCCTGGGGGTGCAGTGCTCAAAGCACTGCCTGGAGATTTCTCCTGGGAGTCTTGGGGCTCTGCTCTCATGCACTCATCCTCACTGATCACTAAAGTCCACCTGCTTTATTTTGGTTGCACACTGAGAACTTTAGTTCTCATCAGTTCTGGTTTCACTCTTGAGAAATCTGCTATTTCTGTCTGTATCTGATCAGTATGAGGGCAGCTCAGACCTCAATACCAAATGATAGCCCACTGGGGTGTATTCTGTCTAATTGGTCTCAGTATAGGTACCTGCCTATGATTAAAAAGGCAATGACATTTTCCTGTAACATGGCCTGGCCAATGTATTATCTTGAATCCAGAGAAAAGTGGCCTGTAACTGGATCGTTAAATTATTACACCATCCCCGGGGAAAGACCGCGAGAGAAACGGAGAGAGCTTTTCTCTCCCCACTTGAGTTCTCTCTCCCTCTACCAGGAGTTTTAGTGTTTTCTGTATTCTTTTCTGTAAATAAATTCTGTCTTACCACTGGGAAAAAAAAAAAAAAGAAAAAAGAAAAGAAAATGCCATGAAGGCTATCTTAAACAGTTTGATGAAAACATTTCAAATTGTATATGAAACCAGTACATTGTACCCCTTGATTGTACTAATGTACGCAGCTATGATTTAATAAATAAAAAGAAAAAGAAAAAAAATTATTACACTGTCCTATAGTTGGAGGGCTTTTGTCAAAGATCAGGGAAATGGAGGGAAATCCCATATGTACAAGCCTGCATGACTTTGCATAATACGGATGCTGATTCTAAGAATAATCCGCTATGGTACTAAAAGAAGTAAAACCAGAAATATAAGGAGAGCAGAGGGAAAATCAAAAGACGATGTTAATGCTCACTTTGAGCAGGATGTTTTAGAGGAGGGTGCAGTGTCTGTTTCCAGAGGACTTAGGACACCAAGTGCTATGGCACCAGACGAAGAGGAACCTGCTCCTCCTCACTCTGCTGAAGGAGGTTTGGAAGTGGTCTCCCCATCTCAAACCTGCCAGGAGACTTGATTCAGTCAGAGGACCCAAGGAGGTAAGGCAGGGCAATATCCCCTGTGCCAAATGCCAGGGGGAATAAATCAGCAGGGCCAGCCTGCTGGATACTATTGGACCATCTGCCTTTCTCCACCTCTGATCTGTTAAACTGGAAAAATACCAACCGCCTTACCATTCGGATCCTGTTAAAGTGACTGGACTAATTACTATCTTTGCTAATCATCACCCCAATTGGGCAGATAGATGAGCTCTTTTAAATCTAATTCTCAGCTCGGCACCTCTGGCTCAATAGGCTAAGGCGCCAGCCACGTACACCTGAGCTGGTGGGTTCGAATCCAGCCCAGGCCCGCCAAACAATGATGGCTGCAACCCCCCAAAAAATGGCCGGGTGTTGTGGCGGGCGCCTGTAGTCCCAGCTACTTGGGAAGCGGAGACAGGAGACTTGCTTGAGCCCAGGAATTGGAGGCTGCTGTGAGCTGTGATGCCACAGCACTCTATCCAGGGTGACAGCTTGAGGCTCTGTCTCAAAAAAAAAAAAAAAAAATCTAATTCTCATCAGTGATGAAAGGTGGCCGGTGCTGGATCAGGCACAAGGAAGAAGCTGCTGACTCCAGGGTGAGGACGGGCAGATTACACCAGCACCAGAGGAAGCTGTTCTGTTGACAGAGCCAGACTGGGATCCGAATAATGGTTGGTTGCCCCTCCTCCTTTCAACACAGAAAGGAGTTCCCAGGCAAGAGTCTAAACATGGTACAGGCTGTGCAGCAAAAAGCAACTGAGGACCCATCTGAGTTTCTGGGAGAATATGTGACGCCTACCATAAGTACACAGACATGGAATCTCAGGCTCCCGAAAATCAGTGAATGGTTAACATGACTTTCATTTCTCAAAGTGCTCCAGACATATGGAAGAAATTACAGAGACTGGATGGGGTTTTAGGAATGAACCCTTCTCAGCTGATAGTCATTGCCTACAGGGTTTTCAACAATCAGGAGCATCAAAAGGCGCAGGCTGCTATTATTTTTCTTGAGACCACCAAAGAAAAAAGGGGGAAGTGAAGGAGCCCCAGGGACAAGATCCTGAGGTGGCAACCAACCTTGATTAAGAAAAACCAGTGTGCCTAGTGTAAGGAGGTGGGACACTGGAAAAACAAGTGCCCCCCAAAAGAAGAAAGCAGAGTTGGGTCGCATGCCCAACCGTGAGATGGTCAAACTGGATGGCTCCGAGGGTTACCGAGGGTGCCCAAGACCTTAACTGAATTTTCTGTGCTGTGTCGCCATTGCCCCCCAAGACCCTCAGGTAGAAATAAGAGTGAGGGGAAAGACTGGACTTCCTGGTGGATGGGGACAATATTCTTAGTACTTAATGCCCCACTCCCCCTCTGACAAAACAGACCATTCTGGTGACAGGAGTGACTGGACAATTGGAACATAAGCTTTTCCTTAAACCTATTGAATGCTCAATTGGAGAAAATAGAATGACCCACTGATTTCTATATATGTCTGATTGTCCTATTCCTCTGTTGGGAAGAGACTTGTTACCGAAACTAAATGCTCAGATCACTTTTATTCCAGAGAATCACAGCCTCCAGTTGGAGGTTCCACATGAGCACACTTGGCAGCTACTTCTCCAGCAACCTGAGACCCAAAGTCTCAGTGGCCAAAGAAGTCAACAAGCAGGTAAGTCCTTGCGTCTGGACTCATGGAACTCCTGGAAAGGCCCTCTGGTTTACTTTTGTGGAGGTCTGTTGGAAACTCAACATGCCACTTCCTTGAAAAGATCAATACCCATGTAAATGAGAGGCATTAAGAGGGATAGCTCCTTTGATTAACAAGTTTAAAGCCTGTGGACTTATAAGGCCCCGTCAATTGCCATATAATACTCCTTATAATGCCAGTGGAGAAAGCTGGGAACAGAGGAATATGGTTTGTACAGGATCTGTGGGCAGTAAATGAGGTGATGCAGGATATTCACCCCATGGTGCCTGAGCCCCATGCCTTCTTAAATGACTTGCCATCAAAGGTGACCTGGTTTTCAGGTTGGACTTAAAGGACACTTTCTTTTGCATCCCACTGGGCTCCCAGTCTCAGGCAGTGTTAGCCTTTGAATGGCAAGATTCAGACACCCATAAGAAGGAACAGTTATGCTGGGTGATGTTTCCCCCAGGCTTCACAAACGCACCCACTATTTTCATGGAATCTGGCACAGGACTTGTTAGACCTTAAATTAGAAGATGGACAGATTCTCCATACGTTAGTCTTTGGGCAGCAGTTTCAGGACTGTTTGCATAACACTATCTTGAAACTGAAATCACTTGGCAAAGTGTGGCTACAAGGTGTCTAAGAGAACTGCCCAAATTTGCCAGGAGAAAGTAAAATTTCTTGGTTTATTTTTTAGACAGAGTCTCAAGTTGTTGCCCTCGGTAGAGTGCCATGACATCACAGCTCGCAGCAACCTTAAACTCTTGGGCTTAAGTGATTCTCTTGCCTCAGCCTCCCAAGTAGCTGGGACTACAGGCACCTGCCACAATGTCCGTCTATTTTTGGTTGCAGTTGTCATTGTTGTTTGGCAGGCCTGGGCCGGATTCAAACCTGCCAGCTCCAGTATATGTGGCTGGCACCCTGGCCGCTGAGCTACAGATGCCGAGCCTTCTTGGGTTCTTGATTGGGCTGGGCAGCGCAGCCTGCTTGGAAGCAGAAAGGACTTGATGTTACACATCTCAAGACCCAATACAAGGAGACAGCTGAAGAGATTTCTGGAAATAGTGGGTTTTTGTAGGCTCTGGATTCTAAATTATGGTCTCATTGTAAAGCCCTTGTATGAGGTCCTGAAGGGATCTGCGGAGGAGCCTCTGACATGGACAAAGAATGTCAGGGAGCCTTTGAACAGCTCAAGCAGTTACTGACTGAGGCGCCCACGCTGGGACTGCCCGATCTGACAAAACCGTTTTATTTGTGTGTTTATGAAAAACAAGGACTAGGGCTGGAGATGCTGCTCCAGAAGATCAGGCCACGCCTCCACCAGTTACTTATTTGTCTAAACAACTTGACTTCACAGCCTCAGGCTTGCCAGCCTGCTTGAGGGCAGTAGCGACCTCTTACAAGAGGCAAAGAAATTTACATTGGGGCAACCAGTCACAATCTGTGTTCCCCAGCAGGTAGCTGGCTGGATAGAGAAATATCAGGCAATCCTCCTTGACAGTCTGGGAGTGACTTGAGAAGTAGTGGCCAGATTAAACTCTGCCACTCTTCTTCCTGACCCTAGCCAGGAACCCTGAGAGCATCAGTGCCTTTTTAAGCCACCCTGATCTTTCAGATTGCCCTTTTCAAGGAGTAGATAGGACTTTGTAGATGGGAGCAGTTATGTGGAAAAAGGAACGTGGAGAGCTAGCTATGCAATGATAAATATGCAAGAAATGAAAAATGAAATGAAAGCCCTTCCTCCAGGAACTTCAGGCCAGAAAGCTGAACTAATTGCACTAATGAGGGCTCTGGAGTTGTCGGAAGGTAAAGCGGCTAACATTTACTGACTCGAAGTACTCCTATTTAATCTTGCATACACGTGGAGCCATCTGGAAAGAGAGAAGGCTGTTGACAACAGGAAAGAAGGAGATCAGAAATGCTCCAGAAGTCCTTCACCTGCTGTAAGCCGCTTTGCTTTCCTATAAAGTGGCAGTCACACACTGTCCAGGTCACCAGAGGGGATGGACTGGACTGCAGAAGGAAACCACCTAGCAGATTTGACCACTAAGCAAGTTGCAAGGATGGAGAGGTTGGCTCCTCTCATGCCCCTTGTGAACCTGGCAGAGTTCTGGGCCTCCTCTGACAAAGCAGACCAAGAGTGGACAGAAAAAGAAGGATTCCAAAAAGAAAGAGAGGGTAAGTTGATGGAGACTAGGGAAGAATCCTGTTACCCCGAAACCTGCTACCTCAAACCCTCCAGTGAGTACATGAAATAACCCATTATGGTAAGGAGTCTGGAGGAATTCACCCGTTCATGGATATCAAGCAGACAACTCATCCAGATCATCAGAGAAATCATCTCCCGATGTCTACTGTGAATGAAAAACAACACAAAGACTGAGAACAAACAAAGGAAGCCGCTACACCACCACCAAGAGGCAGTCCTCTTTGAAGACTGGCAGTTGGATTTTACCCAAACACGTTCTTCCAAAGGCAATTTTTAAATTATCTCCTAGTCTTCATAGACACTTTCTCAGGCTGGGTGGAGGCATTTCTGGCCTGGCTTGAGAGAACAGCAGAGGTTATAAAGGTACTTCTGAAAGAAAGAATTCCTCAATTGGGGCTCCTGAAAAGCCTCCAGCGTGATAATGTACCCTTCTTCATTGCTGAGGTAACCCAACAGATAAGCAAGTTTTTAGGAATACAGTGGAGACTAAATACTGCATGGAGATTGCAGTCATCTGGAAAGTGGAGAATATGAATCACAGTTGAAGAAACATCTCGCCAAACTGTGTCAAGAAACCCATTTACATTGGGATCAGGTATTGCCCCTTGCCTTAGTCCAGGTGCAGATAGCCGGCAGAAGCAGGCTTAAGAAATTGTGTATGGGGTGGCGGCTATGGCTCAAAGGAATAGGGCACCAGCCCCATATGCCAGAGGTGGCAGGTTCAAACCCAGCCCCGGCCAAAAAAGTAAAAAATAAAAAAAAGAAATTGTGTATGGGAGACCCTTCCAGGCAGTCTCAGTCCTAATTCCTTTTCAGGCAGAGTGTGATCTTATGGTACAAAAGCATGTGCAGTACATTCAACAGGTGTTGTCTTTAATCCATAAATTCTCTCTTCCCAGCTCTGCCCTGACCCCAATTGGAAATCTGCACCCCTTCCAGTCTGGAGACCATATCCTTCTCAAAATTTGGAGAAATGGGGCAGATGAGCAGTTAGAGGGAAATGGACTGATCCTTGGGATGTCCTGCCCACCACTCCTACCACAATTAAACTGGCTAGATTAAAGACCAGGACGCATCACACCTGAGTGAAGCCTTACGCGTTGATGGGCACAGCAGAACAGGATGTGGTGCCCAACAACCGAAAGACAGAACTGGTTGGTGATAGAAAGATCAAGATTAAGACATGGCCGTGAGACTCACTCTCTTGCTCTTCATAGCTCTTCTGACCTTGGGGACTTTGGGGAATGGACAAGACATGATACTCTTCCAATGGGATGAGAATGTTTGGACTTAGTTGACTAAGAATATCATGAATGTATCTGATTTTTGTCTAGCAGGAGAAACTCATGTAGATCTGGTACTTACATCTTGTTTAATAGGAGTTTGTATTCCTTTAGAAATGCTCAGGAATTTCACCGTGTTCCACCACAGTCAAAGGAATCTCACCTATCAGGATTTGTATGGGCAGGGACCTGCAAAATGGACTAAGGAAAGGGATATAGTTTCTATCTGTCTTAAAATAATTACACCTGGTGAAGATTGTGTAACATTCTTAGGATGCACCACCCCCATGTCAATTTAACTAATAGCTTGCTTCACTGTCATAAGACAATTACCGTATCTTATGCATAAAAATCCCTAAGGGATGGTTTTTGGTGTGTGGACAACAGGCCTTTTTTTATGTTCCAGCTAATATCACAGGAGGGCCTTATTCTCTAGGGAGATTAGTACCGTTCTTGCCCAGGGCACAGGACCTGAATAACACCCAATCTGGAAGGACCTGGCAGGCCAGGTAATCTCCCAGAAGGTTACTGGAATGATGTCAACCTCTTCAGCCCAGCTGAATATTTTTCCTTGTCTCTATTTGTGATTCCAGCTGTGGTATTTAAGTTAAATTTTGAGATGGGTAGGCTAGCTTGTGCCATGGTAAAAGCACTGAATGTCACCTCACAGGCCATTAGTGCACTAAGCATAGAACTCCGACACGTCTGAGAAGCTGTCTTAGAAAACTAAGCTGCCACTGATTCTTTACTTCTGAGACATAATCATGGGTGTATGAGTTGTTTCAACAGCAGATAATTTTCAATTAATAGAACACCATATACAACAGGTACAAAATGGACTTCAAGATATCACCCAAGAGAAGACTTTCCTGGTTTTAGTCCTAGTCAGTTATTTTCTTGGTTACCTGATTCAGGTTGCTTGAGCGTCTTAGTTATTGGAGTGGGGATTTTCTTTCTAGGAGTATTTGTATGCGGCTGCATCCAATGTACCCCGTGTTTCATGTCTACTTGCGCTGCATGTTGGAATGTACACGACTCTTGTATTAATGCAACTAATCACAGTGATTATTTTCATTCAAAATCAACTTCACAGATATAAAATGTGATAATAAGAGTTGGGAAATGAGAGCACATGAGGTGGAAATAAGATGGAGCCAGCTAGGCTAGGGCCAATATGACGCCCCTGGGCTGGTCAGTTTAGGTCCTACCTGACCTTCACCTCATGTGTCCCTTTCTTGTTGTTTTGCAAATTCAACTCTAACCTAGAAAGTGTATATCTTGAGTTGTTTAGGGCAATTGATTTAAGAAATTAACTTCTAAATTAGAATGTTGCTTTGGGTCATGGCTTATGCTGTTACTGTTTATTATGGGTCATGAATTATGCCAATTATTGTTTAAAATAAGGGGTGACACTGTTTTTACATTGAACTTTAATGTATGATACTATAATTTTTGGAAATAGAAGAACAGAGCAGTCTTGGAGAGGCTCCTCTCACTGTTCTCCAGAATCCTTGTCTTCTGACAAAGTTTGGTGGACCTATTCCAGTCTCTGCATATTGGCTGACAGTGATTAGTGGCAAGACCCTCTTCGGTAACAGTGTTGAACTCTAGATTTTGAAGGGGTACAGGAGAGTTTTCTATGCTGCTAGAGGTCCTATTTCTTTTTCTTTCTATTTCTTTCATTCTTTTTTTTTTGAGATGCTATTCATATAGGAAATATAAAAAACCTGGATAGCAGTAAAAGAAATGTATGGATGTAATTTAAACTGGACATAAAAGTTTTATGTACTATTATGTAAATTCTATTTCCTAATGATTAAAAAAACTGTATTTTTTAAAAGAAGGAGAACTACTTTTTTAAAAGGAGGAAATCTTCATATATGTACTACTGATACAGAACAATTACCAAAATATTAAAGAAAAAGGTGTTAGACTTTATTTAAGGAATACTGCCCAGTAAAATAGAAAAATAGGGTGTTTGTGCATACTTGCTCATGTATACAGAAATGTGGCTGCTTCCAAGGGGAAGGGTAGATGAATATGAGACAAGGAAGACATATTATTGTGTATACCCTTATATACCTCTTGAATTTTGAACCAATTAATGTGTATTCTATTCAATACATAATTTATTAAGAAAAATTAAAAAATAGGGCCTTGTGTCAGGGACACAAGGTTATAGCCATAAATACTGAGTCTCTAGAGAATTGACCCGAAAGCTATGAATAGCATTGGCGCACACTCAGCACCTGTGTTTGTCCTGGTTCAGGTTCTTCCTGTTCTCATCTTGGGGTCTGGGTGGAGTGAACTGTCAAATGTCACTGGGAAACCCCAACTCCCCTGCTTTACCCTCACTGATCATATCAAATGGTAAGAGAGCCTTCTGACATGGGGTCATGTTTGTTACCTTTAACTTTTCTTTCCTGGAAATGACTCTGTTGTTGGAAAGAGGAGCCTTTGGAAATGTGGTTTTGATACAGGAAAGTAGACTCCCAAACTGGGGAATAGCATGAAGATCGAGTGCATTCTTGGCTTTGCCCAGGAAGGAATTCAAGAAATAGAAATTCAACAGAGTAAAGCAAAAGAAAGTTTACTGAAGTAACAGAAAAACAGAAGGAAGGCTTCTGAATAGGCCCTTGTGAGTTTCTAGAGTCTGATTTCATACACTTTATTTTATGTTAAGTAAAAGGAGAATTATTCACAAAATTTCTGGGAAAGAGGTGGGGAGTTTCCGGAACTAAAGTTCCCTTCCCATTTTAAGCCATTTAGTGTAACATCCAAGAGTTTCATGTCATTTGTAAACTATCATGGTGCTACTGGGAGTTTCTTTTAACATACTAATGGATTATAACTAGCATGCAATGAGTAGTGAGGGTAACCTGAGATCATTTCCTTTGTTGCTGTTGCCATCTTGGTTCTAACTGGTTTTGACCAGTTTCTCCACTATCTCCTGTTTTATTAGAGACCTTGGTTTGGGTCTTAGGATTCCTTATAGAGCCGGGCCTGTTCATTCCTATATCAGTTTCACTTTTCTGTTCTTGGAAATACAGGGGGTCTGAAATGCACAGAGCTTCTCCCTTCTCCACTGTCAGTCAGCTTCATGTGGAGAGTGGGCATAGGTCATAGAAGATACAAGTCCTGCCAGAGACCTGGTAGGCATTCAGGGTGGTAGTCCCTTTTTTCTTGTGATGACCCCAGGAACACACAGGGTCCTTCCACACAGGGCCTGAATTTCATGCTGGAGAATAGGTCTATGGTAGAGAAAGTTTGTAGGTCCTTAGCAATGAAAAAAATTTTTTTATTTTAATTAAATCATAGCTGTGTACATTAATGCAATCCTGGGATACAATGTGCTGGTTTTATATACAATCTGAAATATTTTCATCAAACTATTTAACATAGCCTTCATGGCATTTTCTTTGTTATTGTGTTAAGACCTTTATATTTTGCATTTAGTAAGTTTCACCTGTACCCTTCTAAGATGCACTGTAGGTGTGGTCCCACCAATTACCCTCCCTCCACCCATCCTTCCTCCTCCCTCCCCTCCCTTGCCCCTTTCCCCATATTCTTGTGCTATAATTGGGTTATAGCCTTCATATGAAAGCTATACATTAGTTTCATACTAGGGCTGAGTACATTGGATACTTTTTCTTCTATTCTTGAGATACTTTGCTAAGAAGAATATGTGCCAGCTCCATCCATGTAAACATGAAAGAGGTAAAGTCTCCATCTTTCTTTAAGGCTGCATAATATTCCATGGTGTACATATACCACAATTTATTAATCCATTTGTGGGTCGATGGGCACTTGGGCTTTTTCCATGACTTAGCAATTATGAATTGGGCTGCAATAAACAATTCTGGTACAAATGTCTTTGTTATAATGTGATTTTTGGTCTTCTGAATATATACCTGGCAGAGGAATTATAGGATCAAAAGGGAGGTCTATTTTTAGATCTCTAAGTATTCTCCAAACATCCTTCCAAAAGGAATTTATTAGTGTGCATTCCCACCAGCATTGTAGAAGTGTTCCCTTTTCTCCACATCCACGCCAACATCTCTGATTTTCTGATGTGGGCTAATTTTACTGGGGTTAGATGATATCTCAAAGTAGTTTTGATTTGCATTTCTCTGATGATTAAGGATGATGAGCATTTTTTCATGTGTCTATAGGCCATGTGCTTGTCTTCTTCACAGAAGTTTCTCTTCAGGTCCCTTGCCCACCCTGAGATAGTGTTCTTTTCTTGCTAATACATTTGAGTTCTCTGTGGATTCTGGTTATTAAATCTTTGTTGGAGACATAGCCCGCAAATATCTTCTCCCACTCTGAGGGCTGTCTGCTTGCTTTACTTACTATATTCTTGGCTGTGTAGAAGCTTTTTAGTTTGATCAGGTCCCAGTGTATTTTTGATGCTGCTTCAATTGCCCGGGAAGTCCTCCTCATAAAATATTTGCCCAGGCCAATTCCTTCAAGAGTTTTCCCTGCACTTTCTTCTAGTATTTTTATAGTTTCATGTCTTAAGTTTAAATCTTTAATCCAGTAAGAGTCTATCTTAGTTAATGGTGAGAGGTGTGGGTCTAGTTTCAGTCTTCTACAGTTTCACCAGCCAGTTCACCCAGCACCACTTGTTAAATAGGGAATCGTTTCCCCACTGAATGCTTTTAATTGGCTTGTCAAACATCAAATAATGGTAGGTAGCTGGGTTCATCTCCTGGTTCTCTATTCTGTTCCATACATCTACCTCTTTGTTTTAGTGCCAGTACCATGCTGTTTTGATCACTATTGATTTATAGTATAGTCTGAGGTCTGGTAGCATAGTTCTTCCTGCTTTGTTTTTATTTCTCAGTAATGTCCTGGCTATTTAAGGTGTTTTCTCATTCCATATAAAATGAAGTATTATTTTTTTAAGATCTTTAAAGTATGACAATGGAGTTTTAATATGGATTACATTAAAATTGTATATTGCTTTAGGTAGAATGGACATTTTAACAATATTGATTCTTCCCAGCCATGAGCATGGTATGTTTTTCCATTTGTTAACATCTTCAGTTATTTCTTTTCTTAGAGTTTGATAATTCTCTTTATAGAGATCTTTCACATCCT
>CAUYON010074979.1:0-54455 GCA_963573935.1 Arctocebus calabarensis | reverse complement strand
TAGAGTGCTGTGGCATCACAGCTCACAGCAACCTCCAATTCCTGAGCTCAAGCGACTCTCTTGCCTCTGCCTCCCAAGTAGCTGGGACTACAGGCGCCTGCCACAATGCCCGGCCATTTTTTGGTTGCAGCCATCATTGTTGTTTGGCGGGCCCAGGCTGGATTCGAACCTGCCAGCTCAGGTGTATGTGGCTGGCGCCTTATGCTGTTGAGCCACAGGCGCCGAGCCCCTAGTGAACTTTTTATTCATCATGAAGACATTCGTACTTACCATTTACAGTGACCTCAACCCCAGAACAGGCTTTTCTCTGAAATACAGTACAGAAGTTTAAGTTGCCTTCTAAAGCCCTTAATAAATGTGAACATATAAATATACCTTGAGGTCAGGTACAGTTCCTCACACCTACAATCCTAGCACTCTAGGAGACTGAGGTGAGTGGATTGCTTGAGTTCACAGGTTCAAGACCAGCCTAATCAAGAGTCACACCCCGTCTCTACTAAAAAATATAAAACTGAGGCAAGAGGATCGCTTGAGTCTAAGAGTTTAAGGTTGCTATGAGCTGTGACACCACGGCACTCTACTAGGGCTACAGCTTGAGATTCTATCTAAAAAAAAAAAAAACACACCTTGAAAAGAGAAGCTAACATGGGTAAGGTGCTTTGAATAGGCAATAAGAACACAGTTGGAAGCAAGGTTTTTCTGAGGGTGCTGTACAGGCTGAGTGGTTAAGACATAAACTTACTACCATTAAAAATCAGCTGGTTTGGTTTGTGGTTTTGTTTTGAGAGCGCATCTTGTTCTGTCACCTAGAGCTAAAGTGCTGTGGTGTCATCATAGCTCACCGCAACCTCAAACTCTTGGGCTCAAGCAATCCTGCCTCAGCTTCCCAAGTAGCTGAGACTACAGGCATATGCCACCACACCCAGCTAATTTCTCTATTTTTTGGTAGACAGGAATCTCATTCTTGCTCAGGCTGGTCTCCATCTCCTGGCCTCAAGTAATTCTCTCACCTTGGTCTCCCAGAGTTCTGGGATTACAGGCCTGAGCCACAGTGCCTGGCCATAAGCTTCTAAACTTGTGACAACCTAGTGCTGCGTCATTCTATAGTAACAGTAAGGGGTTATCTTCTAGTTTTGTTGTCCTTGACTTCTCACGTTTTAGAATAAGTGTTTTACAAAGCAGCCCTGTTGTTTCTGTATTGTTAGGGTTGACGTGTTGCATGTTATGTGTATGAGAGCCTCCAGGATGTGCTTAATGTGAAGGCCCTTTTTCCCTTCCCAGGGCCGAGAGGAGGAGAGTGATCAGATCCGGGAGAAGTTTGCTGTCCCTGAGAGTGATCATTTGACCTACCTGAATGTCTACCTGCAGTGGAAGAACAATAATTACTCTACCATCTGGTGTAACGATCATTTCATCCACGCCAAGGCCATGCGGAAGGTGGGTGGTGGCCCAGATGAGTGGGATGTTGGGACAGGAGGTGGGAGGCAGGGAGGGAGGGCTCCCCCCTGGCCCTCCCTGTGTTCTGCTGCAGGTCCGGGAGGTGAGGGCTCAACTCAAGGACATCATGGTACAGCAACGCATGAGCCTGGCCTCATGTGGCACTGACTGGGACGTTGTCAGGAAGTGCATCTGCGCTGCTTATTTCCACCAGGCTGCCAAGCTCAAGGTGAGCTGCAGGAGCCCAGTGTGGTTCTGCAGATAGTTCTGGGTCCTCCAAACCAGAACTAGCAGTTGTCCTGATGTGGCTACCCATTGTGTCTCTTACCCAGGGAATTGGGGAATATGTGAACGTCCGTACAGGGATGCCCTGCCACTTGCACCCCACCAGTTCCCTCTTCGGAATGGGCTATACCCCGGACTACATAGTGTATCATGAGTTGGTCATGACCACCAAGGTCAGTCTTTCCTGAAGTGTTCGCGTGATATAGGTCCACCTGTCTGAGCCAGGCTGACTGCTTTCTGGAATGAGCAGGCTTTAGCTTGGGAGAGTCAAGGCTGCGTGCACTGCTTTGTGGGGCATTCAAGCTGGTTTTTGGAGGCCAGGGTGGGGGGCCTGTCTCCACCACAGTGTTGACACTGTCTCCACAGTGTTGACCTTTAGACTACAGTGACTTCACTGTGCCAGCAGGAGTGTTCCCTACTTGCAGCTTAGGAGCAACTCAATTGTCTTAGACAACCAAGGATATTTTCTCAAGCATGGAGGAATTTGTATGGGAGAAGGGATTAAAATTCCAGCACTCGGGGTTTTTCCTTGCCTTTTCAGCCTACTAGGGTTGGGAGTGGGCCCTTCTCACATGGCTCTCAATCACGGACCCACTCTGGGAGGGCCTATGGTCCCCCCCAACCCCCCGTGACCTCTACCTTGCTGCTCTTCTCTATGCAGGAGTACATGCAGTGTGTGACTGCCGTGGATGGAGAGTGGCTGGCGGAGCTGGGCCCCATGTTCTACAGTGTGAAACAGGCAGGCAAGTCTCGGCAGGTGAGCGTCCCACACTGCCCTTGAGGTGCTGTGTGCCTCTGGGGTGGACTGCCCTCAGTTTGGTATTGCAGACTTTTCCTCTGGACCCTTACTCCTCTCTCCCACTCACAAAAGCAGTGACCCAGCCAGGCCAGTCTGTCTAATTTCCCTGACCCACTGCAGTTTCTTGGTCAGCTGAGCCTTTAAAAAAAATTACTATTTTTGAAAAGTCCCAGTATTTGTAAAAGTGGAAAGAACAGTATAACAAGCCACATGAATTCATCACTTAGCCTCTGTAATTGTCAGCATTCTGTCAGTCAGTCTGGTTTTGCTTGTTCCCAGCCCCTTGACATAGCCATTTTCGTTTTCTGAAATATTTCAGTTGTCTTAGCCTGGTCTTCCCCACACTGGGCCTGTGTGCATCTTCCTGTCTGTTCTCCTGCTAGATGGTAAAGTCTTCCCTATTTTCCTATGCTTTACGGCATGGTTGTATACTTGATTAAAAAAAAGAAAAGGTATTTGTGGAACTGAGTGGAATGTTGAGACATGACTGGGTTGAGATGGAATGGTCCAGTATCTGTTGTGCATCAATGAAAAAAGTAGGCACTGATGCAAAAGAACAGGTTGCTTTAGTGCCTGGGCAGGCAGCTGTGTGGCCCCTGCCCTGAAAGCTGGCCTAGAGGACACAGCACTTGGTTTGCAGCAAGGACATGGGTGCAGACAAGGCTCCTTGCCTGATATTCCCCAGTAGGCTCAGCCAGGACTCTCTCCCTTCTCTAGGAGAACCGCCGCCGGGCCAAAGAAGAAGCCTCTGCCATGGAGGAGGAGATGGCGCTAGCTGAGGAGCAGCTGCGAGCCCGGCGGCAGGAGCAGGAGAAGCGCAGCCCCCTGGGCAGCGTCAGGTGAGCTGGGAGGGAACTCCAGAGACCAAGAGACCAGGCCCTGGTATCAGTTGAACTATCCTGCATATCAGTTCATCCGGGGAAGGTGAACTGGTGACAGAAGCTGCTTGAGTGCCGAGAGGTCACATGTGGCAAGGTGGGAGGAGACAACTGTAAAGGGGGTGGTTGTACACATGCAGCTCCCAGTCATCATGGTGTTGTCTTCAGGGCTTGAGGTGGCCTGGAGTCGCAGGCCAGGTATTACAGCTTTACCCATTAGAGCCAGTCAGGAGAACAGGGTCTTGGGTTCCTGTGTCTGTGCTCCCCGCTGGAGTTAGGCCCCTTCCAGAGGTCAAGGGCATGGTCCTCCATAAGACTGTAAGACTGTTCTCCCCTCAAATACCCCTGCAGGTTTGGAGGTCACCTTTAGCCCTAACTAACTTGCCACAAATTTGGGGATCCCTGTGGACTCCCTTAGGTTCATAAATTTGCTCAAATGACCCATAGAACTCAGGAAAGTGACATGCTTATGATTATAGTTTTATTTATTTTTTAGAGACAGAGTCTTAATTTATTGCCTTTGGTAGAGTGCTGTAGTGTCCCAGCTCATAGCAAGCTCCAACTCCTGGGTTTAGATGATTCTCTTGCCTCAGCCTCCCAAGTAGCTGGGACTATAGGCACCCACCACAATGCCCAGGTATTTTCTATTGCATTTTGGCCGGGGCCGGGTTTGAAACTGCCACTCTTGGTATATGGAGCTGGCACCCTACTCACTGAACCACAGGCGCCACTCTATAGTTTTATTTTATTGTAGCAAAAGGGTACACATCAGAACCCTCTAAGGCAGCGGTTTTCAACCTGTGGGTTGCGACCCCTTTGGGGATTGAACAACCCTTTCACAGGGGTCGCCTAAGACCATCCTGCATATCAGATATTTACATTATGATTCATAACAGTAGCAAAATTACAGATATGAAGTAGCAATGAAAATAATTTTATGGTTGGGGGTCACCACAACATGAGGAACTGTATTAAAGGATCACGGCATTAGGAAGGTTGAGAACCACTGCTCTAAGGGGAGAGGCACAGAGCAGTGTCTGAGGGTCTCAACGATGGAGCTTCCTTTGTCCTCAGGGTCGAATTATCCTCCTGCTCATCAGTGCATGAGGGTACACACAGGGTCATTGCCACTAGGGAAGGTCACTGAGCTTCAGTGTCCAGAGTTTTTATCAGGGTCTCATTACATAGACATGAATGATTGAGTCATTGTCCACTTGGTTGAACTCAATCTCCAACCCCTGCTGGCCCCAGAGCTCAGGCTGATAGTGTGTGGTTCGCAGCCCCAACTCTAATCCCAGAGCTGACTTTAGCCAGGCCGCCCTATCTTGAGTGACCTTACTAGGATAAGAAACTGTTGAGGAGCTCACCCTGAGTCACCTGAACAGCACAAACTGTCAGATATGGTCTGAGGGGCTTGCTGTGCCTACCGGAGATATCCAGTCACTTGAGGAAAGGCTGTGGGAATGAGGCAGGTTACACAGCTCACTTAGAGCCTGTGGAAGGGCTTGTTAAGAAACTCATCTTCGACATTCCTTAATGGATATCAGAATAAGTGACTTGCTTTTTAAATTTTTCCCATCAACCCCAGGGATGACCTCTCAGCTCCAGAGCCTAGAACATGGGCTGGGAACAGCAGGCCTCATGCTCTCCCTCCTACTACGCACACACTGGGGTGAAGAGTGCTATTTCCTACCCCTTTTTCTGTGTCTCCAGGTCTACAAAGATCTACACTCCAGGAAGAAAGGAGCAAGGGGAGCCCATGACCCCTCGCCGCACACCAGCCCGCTTTGGCCTGTGAGCCGAGGCTTGTCCTGGAGAGGACGGCAGCCAGGGTGGGGGGTCCTGAGCTCTTTGGTGGAGGAGCACCCTGAGGCTGTCACTTTCATCTGTGTACATCATGGCTCCCCGGGTTACTTCCTGCTGGACCAGGCTCTGTGACAGAGGATGGGAGAGTTCCTCCGTGCGGGAGCGTGGCAGGGGTCAGGCTGCAGAGCAGCTGAGATGCTCCAAGGGCAACAAGAGGTGGCCAGACCCCATTCAAGTGAATTGGCCAGGACGCTTGGTGAATGAGTGACTTGGCTGTGATTAGTTATTTTTTAAACCTTGTGTAAAGCAGCAAAACAGACTTAGAAGGAACTGTAATTTGGTTATAATTCAGAATTTGGACATAAATTTATCATTTGTAAAATGTGATTGCATTTCTGGCTTCCTTTTTCCTTCACTGCCTTACATCGTACAATAAAGAAAGGAGGGGGAGAACCCTGCCCTGAGTTTCCTTGGGTGGATTGTCCTAGAATTCCACCCTTATTTCTGTAGACCAAGCCGTGAGCGTGCCCAGCTACTCCTGAGGCTGGTGGCAGTGGTGGGCTGGCCTCAATGGGAGATGGGCTGGGGTGGTGAGCAGGAGCCCCTCCAGCTTTCCCCAGGAGTGGGCTGTCAGCTTTGAAGAACTCGTGCTCAGAATGGCAGAGGTTTCTACTCTGCAGGTGTATGGGCTACCCATTGACTGAAAAATAGTGTAAAATGTTACTTACTGATTTTCATGTAAAAGATGATCCTTAGGCTCAGTAGTCTTCTCTGTTTTTAATCAGTCTTACATCTGCTGAGGTAGCTTTTTGGGTATTTGGCCCTTTGTGCCAACCATGGTCTCAATTTTTCTTTTTTAGTTTTACAACTATTTTCTGGCTGGACATGTGGCTCATGCCTATAGTCCCAGCACTCCGGGAGGCCATTGCGGGTGGATCGCTTCAGCTCAGGAGTTTGACACCAGCCGGAGCAAAAGCATGACCCCTGCCTCTACTGAATATAGAATAACTTAGCCAGGTGTTGTGGCGGGCACCTGTAGTCCCAGTTACTTGGGAGGCTGAGGCAAGAGGATCTCAACCTGGGAGTTTGAGGTTGCTGTGAGCTATGATGATGCCACAGCACTCTGCCCAGGGCAACAGAGACTCTTGTCTTGGAAACACACACACACACACACACACACAAAGTACAATTATTTTCCCACATACAGCATTGAACCATGGTCTTTATTTTGTGATTCCTCAGGGTTGGGCTTCTGCCAGGTATGCTGGTCAGCAGACTCTGTGTTGGGTCTACGTCATGCTCAGGAGCACCTTGGTACCAGGCAGGGCTGATGGAGCCCCTTGTTGCCTGGTTTCACTGTGCCTTTACCTCCAATCTCTTTGGTTCTCTGCTCCTGGAATTTGAATTTTTATCTAACTCAATACAAGTTAATATGAGTCAGTTTTGTGGATGAGCTTGGAACCAAGCTTTGCCAGCCAGCACCACTGGCTACCTCTCTGGTGGGCCTCCCTCCCTCCCTCTAGCCTCCTTTACTGAAAAAGCAGCTGGGAACTGGCTGCTCAGGGCTCTGCTGTGAGGAGAGGCTGCCTGGGGCTTGCCTGCGAAGTTCTGATCTTGGCCCTAGGTTGAAGGACGAGGTTGACTGGCATGTGACCTATTTATAGACACAGATGAGGGATGCAACAGGATATGGAAAACACCAAGGTTCCACTTAACAGTTTTATTACTAACAAGCTGTATGGTCACCAGCTCACCTTTTTTTTAAATAATGAGATTGTTGTAACCATTTCTTTCTAATATCAGCTGTTCAAATTACTTTTCAGGAACTAACTTCTTTGGTAATTTCTTTTTTTTTTTTTTTTTAATGTTATTTATTTATTTATTTATTTTTGCAGTTTTGGCTGGGGCCGGGCTTGAACCCACTACCCCGGTATATGGGGCCGGCGCCCTACTCCCTGAGCCACAGGCTCTGCCCTTCTTTGGTAATTTCTTAATGAATTGTAGGCAACACTCAGCTCCCTGCCCTTTCTCCTATCTTTAGAGAAACTACATTTCCCTAAGTCCATCCTCTCTACTCAGACAGGTCTCTTGCCTGCCTGGGTTCTTAAAGCCAGATAGCTCGGTGACATGTCCATGTTTTTCTGTCTCTGCCACCCCTTTAAAGGGTTCTAACTCATTCCTGGCTTTGCTCTGGCGTAATGACCCCACAGAAAGCCAACGACAACTTGGAAAAAATGTTCTGCAACATCCAAGGAATCCAGGGATTGTCATTTTGGCCAACATAGATAAACCTTGTGGTCAGTTACAGAGATAAAATGTCTTTTTAGTAGACAGGATTAGGGAATTTAAACATTGAGCTTTCATTTGAATAAATGGGGCCATGGGATAAATTGGTATGAGATTTTTTTCAATCTTTCTTTCCTTTAGAAAATAAACCCTCTTCTAAACTAAATGGGGTAACATAGTCAAAAGGACATAAAAAGATAACAAGCATCACAAAAGACTTTACCCAGAGATGCCCATCTCGCCTACCTCATACTGCACTTTGGAACTTGCCCCTTCTAAGTCCTGTCAGGAACAGTCTATGTACCATGACCCTGTTAGCAGTGAGTTTTCCTGGCCTTTATTTGTTCAGGGAAGGAGAGAAGAATATTTAAGAATCATTCCCAACCAGTGGATTTTTTTCTTTCACTTTTCCTTCTCTCTTAGAAATGCTAGCTTTGTCTTCTCTCTCTCTCACCTCAATAGCTTTTTCTTTCCATTTCCTATAGATTAGAAATATAAATTCTATGTACTCAGTTTAACAAAATCCTACCATAATAAAATAGTGTAGCTGTCCTTGGAGTTTGTTATAATGAAGTTTTACTTGTATTGAGGTGGCTGGGGAGAAAAATAAAATTGTTAAAAGGAGGAATGGAATATGGTAGCCAGGGAGAAAGCAGATGGCCATTCCTCCTTCTCCCATTTGGGAATGCATTTCTTTTTTCCCTTTTTTTTTTTTTTTTTATGTAGAGACAGAGTCTCACTTTATCACCCTCAGTAGAATCCCGTGGCGTCACACAGCTCACAGCAACTTCCAACTCCTGGGCTTAGGTGATTCTCTTGCCTCAGCCTCCCGAGTAGCTGGGACTACAGGCGCCCACCACAATGCCCAGCTATTTTTCTGTTTTGCAGTTCGGCCGAGGCTAGGTTTGAACCGCCACCTTTGGTATATGGGGCCGGTGCCCTACTCGATGAGCCACAGGCGCCGCCTGGAAATGCATTTCTTATTTCCATCCTTTCTTTTGGGTTTCAGGTTTACTTTCCTTTTTGAGTTTTTTTTTAGAATTTTTTCTTTTTTAAAAATTTCAGATAGAGATGGAAAGGAAAAACAGGAGCTAATTATCTTTTATGGGTTTAAAAATAAATCCAGATAATCTGGAAACTTACTTTGGGAATGATACAGCCCGCCTATGTAAGTGAAAGCAACTGATATGTGCCGAGAAAACAGGTGTGAACATGCTGCCGGGGCCTTGCAGGGCAATGTCTGGGACACACTGAGAGCTCACCAGGCTGCTATGCTCATGCCTTTATTTTAGAGTTTGGGCCTAGAGATGGTAGTATGGTTCGAAAGCTCACTTCATTGCAGGAAGTGGACAAAACTCAGCAAATGTCAACATCTTGAAAAACAAGTTGGGACCTTGATATTTTCCTGTGGGAGCAGATCCAGGTCAAGAGAGAGGTACGGGAACTAGCTGTACTCAGAAAAGCAAGTGAGGAAATGAAGCGCAGGGCAAGATGCCAGTCTAAGAAAATGAGGTACCTGAGGGAACAGGGAAGAAAAGAGAGTTTTGACTTGGGGAGAAATTAAGGAAGTGATTCCTCAAGGACTGGCATCCTGGTGGGCATCTCAGAAATGAGTTCCTCCCTCTGGGGCAACATGGAGTTCATAGGTGGCAGGGAAGGCAGCTGTGAACCCAGGCTGAGTGGTGTCTGGGGTGCTCTTGTCTGGGGTTTCCATTAACAGGAGAAAGATACCTATTCTGCCCACTCTCCTTTTGTTCCCAAATGGACTGAGTCAGGGAGGGACTGTGCCAGAGATACAAGGTTGGTGGTATCACCAAGGTTCTCAGATCAGAATGGGTCTTAACTTGCTGCTTCCATCTATGTCTTTTAGTCAGAGCAGATAAGAAATGACTTTCTGAAGTCATGACACACGTTTCCTTCTACCTATTTGAATTCCCCATCCAGTGATTAAAAAAAAAAACCAAAAACACTATGCTTTTTTTTGGACATATGAGACAAATGGCAGACATACCTGAGCAGTGGGGTCCCCCAGTGTACTTGCTCATATCCATTCTTTGGCCTGTGTCATGGGATGCCGCCTTCCACCCCGATGTACCGCATGCTTTGCCCTTGGGCGTGGACTCTGGTCTAATTGCGCACAGAGCTTTGGTGCAGAGCCGTGGGTTCCCACATTTCGTTTTCTTATCTTCTATCTCATTCTTCAGCTTCTTATTTTCCTGTTGCAGATGGACCATTACATTGTGGAGGTGGCTGTGGGAAAGAGGAAGGACAGGTAGGTGTTTGGTCTCTTGATGTGCTTGGTTCCCTGTTGGAAAGGACAGATCTAGGTGTCAAGGGAAAGAGGGTTTGGACGCCCAGTTCCTTTCGGAGCTGTGGAAATGGAGGCCTATATGTATTCTGCAGAAGCAACTTAGGCCAGGGCTTTGAGGTGACACAGGGCTAGTTCTCTGACTGCCTCGGTCAGCCCTGGACCTGTTTTCTTATCTGTTATATAATCAAGCCTGCCCTGCCTGTTGGGCTTTATAGAAGGATCTGGTTTGACAGATGCTAGAATTTGATTTGAAGAGCCAGCTATTATGGAAAAATGATCATGTGTCCCTGGGTTCTCATGAATATGGCCCTGAGTCTCACCCAGTGCTGATGCCAAAACCCAAGTTCTTTCTGCCTCCCTTTTCTGAGGAGTTAGGAGCAGAGGGGACCCTGACTCTGTTGAGAACTTGAGCAAATTACTCAGCAACATTTTACAGATGAGGAAATGAAGGCTGTGATGTAGGTGAGGGGAGAGATAAAGATAATTTAGCATGTTTCTTTGGCTCAAAGAGCAGCAGTTATTATTACCAAAGTTCTATTTCTCCAAACTAATGGGCTCTGAAACCAGACTTCCCACATTAGAATTCCGGCTCAGTCATTTACTAGTCGTGAGACCAGGGGCAAGTTATTTAGCTTCTCAATCCTCTTTCCTCATCCATAAGTGAGGATTATGACTGCACTGAACTCATGAGGTCTTAGGAAGAGGAAATAAATTAATCCATGTAAAGTCTTAAAACAGCATCTCATACTTCGTAAACAATACTGTTAGTTATTATTATGATTAAATGATGATTTTCCTTCAAATAGGCTCAAGCAAACTCAAGAATGAGTTCTTTGTGAAATAGAAACTCCTGAAATTTGGTACAATATAAGAAAAAGCCTGAAGCTATCCAATTCTTCAGATTCTGCCAACTTTTCTTTTAGATAAACACCTTTAGGAAATGTTTTTGTCCCACTGAAAAGTTTCATGGTTTTTTCAAGCAGGTAATTTCTCCTCAACCTCTTCTGTGAACATAATGCTTTACCCTGAAGCTCTCTACAAACCTGGTGGGCCTTGAAGATACCTCTTGCCCTGTAGCCCCTCATCCCTTGTGCCACTGGGCCTGGAAGGGGGTCCTGGCAGTGCTCTCATGCCCTGACTCCCGGCTGCTCTCCCTGGCCCCCTCCTGTCAGCATCCCTGAAGCCTTCTACATCCCTCTGGCCTCTCAGGTCCTTGATCTTCTTATTCCAATGGTCTTGTCCTTTCCTCTACTCAGCCACCTGCCTCAGGTCAAAGCCTGGAAAAGAGCTTTCCAACCGGGATATCACAAATGGGTTCCAGTCACACTGTCGCCTGAGGCCCTGGGGGTGGGGTTTGGGGAGGTTCTCCTTGGTTAGTTACCTATCAACATCTCACAGAGGATGTGGAGACTGTCACAAGTGTGCCACATAAATGTGGTCATTTTCTAAGTGCTCCCTGAGGGATGGCCAGGAAGCACGATCCTAAGGGTTGTCAGGACCTATTACTTTACTACCTGCCATCTCTCAGATTTAGGCATTCACCCTTTACCCTCTGTTCTCAATCTGGGAACACACTTCTCACCCCTCACTCTCAGCCCACCCAGCTCTGACTGTGTAGCAGAAGTGAAACCAGAGGGGAGGGTGGAGTGGTAGGCAAAAGGGGTCCAAGTCCTAGATGGCCAGGTGGAGCAGAGGGAGCCACTCACCTGAGCTGCTCACTCAGACCCTTCTACGAGGAACATTCCTTCTGTGTCCCTTCACAGGGGTCTCTCTGTTATAGCTTAGCCCCCACCCCAGTCTGCCTTTCAGTGCCTGCTTCCTCCCAGCAGTGACCTCTGAGAATCACAGCAGAGAGCAGGAAGGAGCCCAGAGACTACCAACCCCCTCCCTGTGTACTGCTGGTGAGGGAACTAAGGCCCAGAGGTTAAGTGATGTGCCAAGGCCATGTAGACACAGATTTGGAACTTAGGGGGAACTTCCCAAAGTACCAGGCCTTTTCGGGACCTGATCCACCTATGGAATGATGAAAGCATTCCTGGCTCCTTGGTGATCCTTCTCACTAGGTTCTGAGAAGCAGCGGGGTGGAGTGGGGTGACTTACTCCTTCTCACCAGTCAGCTTGGCAATGTATTTGACCTGCTCACGGAGCTTGTTTCCTAGTTTCTCGTTAGCAATCCTGTAATAAAATTCACGGAAGAAAAGAATGGCTAGTTCCCTGCCTCCCATGAGCAAGGGCACAAGCTGGCTGAATGGGACACAGGGTACTGTCAGCAAGGCTTCTACTAAATCCTAGATCCTTCATGTATTGCCCTGTCCCTGAGACCGGGGCAGTCCTAGCACCTGGAAATTAAGGACTCTACTCAATTTCTATGCAAAAATCCCTGTGAGTAGATTTTTCCCTCACTCACTCCCTGGGTGAGTCCAAGGCAATGAGTTTAAGGGTTCACACAGTGAAGCTGGATCCTGGGACAGGAAGAGGAATGTTTGAGCCCCAGTAAAGAATTTCGTCTATCTTGGAGCTGCTCTGTTTCTAAGTCAGCAGAGCTTCCCCTACCTTCCTGAAGGGTTGGGCCTCCTCTGTCTTACTCCCACCCCCTTGGGTGTGGGCTGAGCTTAGATCAGTCTCCCAGGAGGGCAGGATGTAGTGTGTGTGTTTGTGTGACTAATCTTTGGTCCAAGCATGGCTCCTCTCCTCAGCCGGGGCCTAGAGACCCCCCTTACTCACTTCTGCTCTTTCGCCCACTGCTCCATATTGCACATGATCTGATCATTATCCCGGTAGAGTCTGCACACGTCTTTGGCCACACAGCGCTGGGGCACGTGGCAGGGCTTTGGTATGAGAAGAAAGCGAGACAGTGAAGGGTGGGAGCCCAGGCCTGTCACCTGTTCCTCCCCAGTCAAGCCCCTTCTTTCTCCCTGAGGGGAGAACTCTCCACTCTGTTGTCCAGCCTGAGGCTGAGGTTGGAGCTGCCACACCAGGAAACCCACCTCCAAGTATGCAGCTTTCAGCTCATACAAAGGAGGCGTCTCTGAGGAGGCACCATGTATAGCATAGACACAGGGGATTTGTACTTATAGTAATGATATTCAGGCTGAAGGCAATAAAGAGATTAGTTCTAAAAAGGCAGGGTGCTAAGCCAAATTTCTTTTTTTTTTTTTTTTTTGAGACAGAGCCTCAAGTTGTTACCTTGGATAGAGTGCTGTGGCATCACAGCTCACAGCTACCTCTAACTCCTGGGCTTAAGTGAGTCTTTTGCCTCTGCCTCCCAAGTAGCTGGGACTACAGGCACCCACCACAATGCCCGGCCATTTTTTTGTTGCAGCCGTCATTGTTGTTTGGCGGGTCCAGGCTGGATTCAAACCTGCCAGCTCAGGTGTATGTGGCTGCCACCTTAGCCGCTTGAGCCACAGGCACCAAGCCAGCTAAGCCAAATTTCTAATAGACAGAAGAAAAACATCTGGAGGAAGAGATGGATTCTTTCTAATTCTAGCAAAGCCCCCCTGGCTACCCCAACATATTCTGCCACTGTCTGCCACTGACACTGCTGCTCAGGGAGACAGACTTGGGCATGTCCTGAAGGTCACTAGCCACTCCTGCCACACAGGGTCTGGGGTGGCTGATAGTTTCAGGGTGTATTGTGGAATGGGACTGCCTAGTGGCTTGTCTACATCAGGGGCGGTTGATGTACCTGTCCCTCTCTTTTCCAGGATGGGGCCTTTGTTCTCAATATCTATCAGCACAGCTGCAAGAATGTAGGTAGGTTGAGATGCAGCTGTGGCCCTAGAGTACCCAGACCCTGCTTTGTGCTGAGTGGAGGGGTTGTCCTTTCCTTGCTCCCAGGACCCTCCGCCCCTACCATGTGGCATCCACATGGCCATAGGCTGTGCTGGGAGGCCCTAAGAGGGAGTGTCCAGAAGCCAAGGCATGCCCACCTCCTTGTCCTCTGCCAGGAGGCTCCGTTTCAGGGCGGCCATTTCCTCCTGGAACTCCCTGAGCTGCTCCTCTTTAGCAGCCAGCATCTTGAGGTCATTCTGGTGCTGCTTCTGCCACTGAAGCACCTGGTTGGTCATCTCCTCTAGCTTCTTGTCGAAGGCGCACACCTGCACAGGAGGTCATAGTTGGGCAGGGCAGCTGGTCTCCCCTCTCACCGCCGCAAATGACCCACGACAAGGGCACAGGGCCCTCCCGCCTTGGGAGACCTGCTGCGGGTATTTCACTCCCAGCGGCCAGCAGAGGGCACCCCTGCTCTGAGCTTTGCCGTCTCTGCATATCCCGGAGCTCAGAAAGTGAAAGGAACCTATTAGCCCAAGGCAGGGGTGAGGAACCTGCCACCTTAAAGACACCGTGGCCTTCTTCAGTGCAGCCTTTTGACTGAATCCACATTTTTATTTTTAATAAATACATTTTTGTTCATCTTTTATATTTTTAATTTATTTTAAAAACACCAAAGAATATATTTGAATGGGATAATCCTCCCAGATTGAATGCCACAATTAAAACATTAGTAAGCCACAAAGGCTAAATTAATAGCTGCTACACTCATGGTTTAGTTCTAACTTCCCCCACCTGACTGGTGTCACTACTGCACGAGGCTGACTGGTGAGCGTTTATAGGGCTACTCCAGTCTGTTGTTAGTTTTTGACAAGGGTGCACTGTGTTTCTATTTGAATTGGAATTTGTGACTCATCAGACAGCTTTGACAGTATTTTTAAATTCTGTCTGCTTAACAGCCCATGATGTCAAAAAGGACCAAGAGAAAGCTGAAAGAATAAAACAGATTTTTAATTTTTTTTTTGAGACAGAGCCTTCCTCTGTCACCCTGGCTGGAGTCCAGTGGCATGATCCCCAGCTCACATCAACCTCAAACTACTGGGCTCAAGCAATCCCCTTGCTTTCGCCTCTTGAGTAAACTACAGGTGTGAGCCACTATCCAGCCAAATTGTTTTTCTAATTTTGTTTTTGTAATTTGGTAAGTTTTATAAGGAGCAGAATCAGCATTGTGAATTATTGAAAGAAGATTTCCATAGGAATGCAACATTTCTGTGTGACATCATGTCAAACCAAAATGACTTGAATGAATTTCTTTGCAACGTAAAACTAGGTCATATGTGATATCTGGCCAAAAATCCAAGCATTTTGAAAAACGCTATTTTTTTCAAGATACTTCTTCAAAAGGAAATTTTGGATGAACATTATCTCCAGTTAGCAAAGGTCACTGATGAGCAGGAAGATATACGTTAATCAACTGAAGGATATGCAGCTGTTATAGGCCTGTTACTTGGCGAATACAAGGAAAGGGTCATTGACTTTGAGACACATGACATCACACTCAAATTAGCATTTCAGCCTCACCTAGTCGATATCACCAAGGCACCTAAAGATAGACAGCATTTAATCTCAGGAGATATCATTTTAAAGATCTGATTGAAATAGGAAAAAATACTTATGAAGAGGGCATAAGTAGAATAATGCTTATGCCCTTGGCAACATGCCCCTCAAATGCTTTCTTGCTTTTCAACCACTTATTGCTGAGAATCTACATTGTCCTACCTAACTCAAATCAAGATGCCCTTAAGGTCACAAATGACTGACGCCTATCTAGAGGATCAGCTGTAACATCAGACCTCCATGTTGCAACCTCCATGCTGCAAATATTGAAATACTTTCCAACAAAAAGCAGACACAACAAAGTCATTAAAAGGTTAGTTAACTTTACAATTAACATAGTCTTCATTTTTTTTTTTTTGAGATAGAGCCTCAAGCTGTCACCCTGGATAGAATGCTATGGCATCACAGCTCACAGCAACCTCCAATTCCTGGGCTCAAGCGAGTCTCCCGCCTCCACCTCCCAAGTAGCTGGGACCACAGGCGCCTGCCACAATGCCCGGCCATCCCTTGGTTGCAGCCGTCATTGTTGCTTGGCGGGCCAGGGCTGGATTTGAATCCACCAGCTCAGGTGTACGTGGCTGGTGCTTTAGCCCATTGAGCCACAGGTGCTGAGCCAGTCTTCATTTTTTGAAATTATTAAGTATATAGAGGTTAGATTTTTACAAAATAATGTACGTTTTCAAGTACTTAATTTAAGTATCTTGGATGCAGCCTTATTAGATTATAGCTAAATTATTGAGGCCTTTCCAACATGAAAAGGCTCCCCATTTCCAGCCCAAGGGAATGGCTGAGCCCTAAATAATTCTGGATACAAGAGGTGACCGTGGGGACTCACAGGAAGGCAGCCCCAGCCCCTGGCTGTTCCTCACCTCTAGCTCACTCTCCTGGTGGAAGGCCTGTAGTTTTTTCAATTCTATATTGAGCCTTTTCATCCTCTCCTCATAAGCAATGATTTCGTCTTCCAGCTGAGCTTTCTTCTCTTGGGTCTGTGCCAAGACTCGTTGTAGGGTCTTTGTCTCCGAGGTGGCATGATTGAGCTTCCCATAAAGAAAAAAGGATGTGAGTGCCCTGGAGCCCTTTGGCCCTCATTGCTGAGTCATTAATGGAGAAGGGTTCTAGTCCCTACCTGCCCTCTGCTCACAGTGGCACAGACAGTAACCTTGCCTTAGTGTCCCAGAGAGAGGTGGCAAATGACAGTGGTTGGTTTTCTGTACCTCCCCTGTGTTCCCTGTCCCTCCCCTCTTCCTTCTCTCTCCAGTCACATAAATTGATCAGCCAGGTGTGATTAGCACAGAATGGGACATGAACATCCCTGACAATCCAGGCTTTGGGAAAACCTTCTCTTTGAGCTACCCATGGGCAGAGAGATTGTTAGATTCGGCCTTCATTTATGTACCCCATACAAGCTTCACTAAGAGGAAGCAGGCCCCTTTTGGACACACATCCCAGACCATGCAAGAGTTCAAGGCAGCCCTGAGATGGCTCCTGCACCTCTCACACCACCTTGATTTTTTTTTGACCTTAAGCAGTCCTGGAGATGACAGAGTACGGCCTTACCTTCTCGAGGGCTTGTGCTAGGTCATCTTGGCAGGCAACTGACTTCCGGGATAAGGCATCAAAGACATCTTTACTGACCATATTCTGGAGACATTCTTTCTCCTTCTGCAGAGCCTTATCCAGCTGGATCTGCAGAGTCATCAAGGTCTCCTTCTGTAGGGCTATCTGTAGGGACAAAAACATCACCATCAGGTTCCTGCTCATGGCCATATAGGCATCCCCTCTGACAACAAGAAAAGGACAAGAAGGCAGGTGTAGTGCCTCATGGCCTGTAATTCTAGCCCTCTGGGAGACTGAGGCAGATGGATTGCTTGAGCTCAGAAGTTCAAGACCAGCCTAAGCAAAAGCAAGACCCTGTCTCTACTAAAAATAGAAAAACTAGCTGAGTGTTGTGGGCATCTGTAGTCTCAGGTACTTGCAAGGCTGAGGCAAGAGGATCGCTTGAGGCTAGGAGTTTGAGGTTGCTGTGAGCTACACGCCTCCCTTCTGTTCTTTGGTATGCTGGTACCAAAGAACAGGCTAGCATTGTATCCATACATAAAGAAATGCATTCTTTTGGGTTTTCTTGCTTTATTTCCAATAACTACTCAGTGCTTGAAATTTGTCACTTTTTTTCAGAGGGAATTCTGAGTACTGCTGGCTCTAGAAATTAGTGAGATGAAAAGTGTTAGATTGGACTTCTGATCCTAACATTTACATTCCCTGGTAATAAAACTTTCCTAAAGATAAAGTAATTTGGTCTTCTGGAAACGGAAGCAAATCTCTTCTGGGGACTTCTGAAATAATGTGGAGTTAGCTGGGTCTGCATAGTAAACTGAGGGGGAGAGTCATTGGAGAAACTGCAATTTGCTGTGAGTGCTTGGTAAGTGGTGGCTGAACTGAGAAATGTCACCATCGAAGTGAGATACTAAAAGTAAGGATGTTGAAAAAAATCACCAGCTTCCTGAAAAAACAAACAAACAACAACAAAATAAAACCCAGAAGCTTTAAATTTTTCTAACATAATTGCGTTAATTTGGAGAAAGATACTGAAAATTTAGATATGTGAGGGCTGTCTGAAAAGGATCAGCCATGCACTAGGAAAAATAGTATTAATGATGGTTGGATACTTTCTGAACAGCTTAAATGTATGTAAATTACAGATCAAGGTGTTCTATTAAAATGATCTACTCTCTCAGCTTGGCGCCTATAGATCAAGCAGCTAAGGCACCAGCCACATACACTAGAGCTGGCGGGTTCGAATCTGGCTTGGGCCCACCAAATAACAATGACAACTATAATAAAAAAAAAAAAAAAGCTGGGCATTATGGCAGGTGCCTGTAGTCCCAGCTACTTGGGAGGCTGAGGCAAGAGGATTGCTTAAGCACAAGAGTTTGAGGTTGCTGTGAGCAGTGACACCACAGCACTCTACCAGGGCAACAGCTTGAGACTGTCTCAGAAAAAAAAATGGGGAGGGGTGGAGGCAAGATAGAGCCAGCTTTCCACAGAGGCTCCCATCCAGAAGGAGAGTTAAAGGATAGAAGTTTAACAAGAAAGCTGATCTGAGAAGGTTGAAGCCACGGTTGAAGCCTTCTCTTGGCTGAGCCAGAGAAGGTTGAAGAATGTGCATAAACCCTGCTGAGGTGAGCTGTGACCCCAAGGATACAAACAAAAGGTAAAAAACCCATTGCCAAACAGGTAGGAGTCCCCTCCCCCATGAGAATGGCTCACAGTATATGCCATACAAACAAATGAGCAGAATTCAAATATCCTCCCATTTTAGCCCACGGGAGAGACCCACTAAAAACCAGACCTCCTTCACCTACTAGGGTGCCATGGCACTCTCCGGACAGGCATAAAACTGTATAAAACCGTATATATTCTCTACCTGCAATTTTGAACCCCCAGCACTCCCCTCCACTCTCACCCTGAGGTCTGGAAGCCTGTCCCCCATGGAGTCCAGATTCTTGGGCATTTTCTCGAGGGGTGTGGATGGGGCATGGGTGTTGCTGATCTGTGCTGATTCTCTGGCACAGGAGAAAGGAGAGGACGGTCAACTGAGAGGGAACCATACAGGAGTGGTGGAGCCCTGAGGCAGCAGCAGCCACAGTGGCGGGAACAATAGGGCTGACACCCCTGGGGATATTTTGAAAGGACACTCCCAGTCTCTCTGAGCAATCAGAGGAAGCTGGGCATCTTTTCCAGTGGCAGCCACTGGTGGAACAGATCTTGGATGGAAATGCAGGCCCCGTGAGTAAAGAGTATGCATGAGGTGGTACTGGACTGGGTGGAGCATGGGACTAGAATACGCACACGCAGAGACAGCAGACTCCCAGGGTGGGGCTGATCCAGAGGACTGCTTCACTGAGCCTCAGATACACCCTGCCATCAGGGGATCATAGCTGAGACAAAGAGGGTAGGCAGAGGCTGGAACTGACAGCTAAGTGTCTGTTCTGACCACATCCACCTAAACAGGAACTGCAGCCGGGATTGGGCCATGACACAGCCAGTGCTGAGTTTCAATTTCTGTGAACTCAAACAGTGACTGATCTGCAGGAGGATATAGCCGGGACAGAAACAAATTCTGCAAAGTTGTTCTGTCAGCAACATCAATCAGGGGCAGGGCTGGAACTGAGTGAACCACCCCATCCCCCGTTTACCACCCTAGGTTGTCAGGCCTCATCTCCCCCTGCTGGACAGTAGCAGAGAGTGGCAGCCTGACTAAGGAGACCTAGATCTCCCTGTGACTCAGGCAGGTGCAAACCCCTGGAGCATCTGCTCATTTGAGGGAACTGGGTCACAGCCCTGCGGGGTTACCAGTAACTGGGTGTGACAAAGGTGCAAGGTGGGGAAGGAGGTATCAACCTTCCCAGACTAATTTATTTGCTGGGCAGGTTCTTCTGACCTCATGGAGCATTGGAGCGAGTCATACTTGAGCTGTCGGCAGACACCTGCTATCTAGTTGCCGGAGCCACCTTTTGAACTCTCCCACCTGAGACTGGTGTTGACTGGGACAATTGATTTGGACCTCTTGAACTGGGCCAAACACCCAAGGACTATCCAAAGTGGTAACCTGGGTGTGTGGTTGTGGGAAGATTTGATTTTCCTTTTCCAATTGTTGCCTATGGGGGGCGGGGTGACTTAATTACTGGTATTTCTCCATGGCTGAGACTTCAACCCAAAGGAACTGATTCACTAGGGTAAGACAGAGACCAGCTGAAAATAAGACAGAGCCACTTAGCCCCACCACACCAAGAAGGTTCCCAGTTTCTCAGGCCGTAGCACTGTACAGGTCCTTGGCAAAGCTCTAGGGGAAAAGGTACAGATACCAGTCCTAGATTTGGGGCAAAGGACTGGCCAATCACTACTCCTGGAACCCCCAACCCAACTTCTTATCTGCTCATCTAGCCAAACGAGTAAAATAATCATGGGGCGGAATCAGCGGAAAAACCAGTAACATGAATAACCAGAGTAGATCAACCCCCACCAAGGAATAATTTGGCAGACACAACTGAAGATCCCATTCATAAACAGATGGCTGAGATGTCAGAAACCAAATTCAGAATTTAGATTGCAAATAAGATCAAAAGAATAGAGGTAAAATTGCAATTAGAAATTCAAGAAGGAGTTCAAAAGTTGTCTCAAGAATTCAACAAATTCAAAGACAACATCACCAAAGATTTTGGCACATTGAGACAAGAATTTGCAGCCCTCAAAGATCTGAGAAAGACAGTAGAATCCCTCAGTAACAGAATGGAGCAAGCAGAAGAAAGGATTTCTGACATTGAAGACAAAGCTTTTGAATTCTCCCAAACTCTCAAAGAGGAAGAGAAATGGAGAGCAAAAATGGATCATTCTCTCAGAGAGCTCTGGGATAATCCAAAGAAAACCAATATTCGCCTTACAGGGATCCCTGAAAACGAGTAAATGGCTTTGCAAGGCACAGAGGCTCTTCTTCATGAGATTACAAAAGAGAACTTTCCAGACATGCCAAGAGATTCTGAAATTCAGATAGCAGACAATTTCAGAATCCCAGCATGATTCAACATGAATAAGACATCCCCCAGGCACATCATAATTAACTTCACTAAAGTTAATATGAAGGAGAAAATTCTGAAAACAGCCAGACATAAGAAAACCATAACCTACAAGGGGAAGATTTGACTGCAGACCTCTCTGCTGAAACTTTTCAAGCTAGAAGAGGGTGGTCATTGACTTTTAATCTCCTAAAACAAAATAACTTTCAACCCAGGTTCCTGTATTCAGCTAAACTGAGTTTCATTTATGATGGAGAAATTAAAAACTTTATGACATTCACATGTTGAACAAATTTGCCATAACTAAACCAGCTCTCCAGGATATTCTCAGACCTATCCTCCATAATGACCAGCGCAATCCTTCACCACAAAAGTAAACTCACTCAGCAACTTTTGATCAAATTCCAACTTTCACAGTGGTGAAAGGATTAAAAAATGTCCACTGGACTTTTGAAAAACTCGATACCCAAAATTGTACCAGGCTTATCAATATTCTCAATTAATGAGAATGGCCTAAATTGTCCTCCAAAGAGGCACAGGTTGGCTGACTAGATACAAAAACTCAGGTCAGATATCTGCTGCATACAAGAATCTCCTCTTATCTTAAAAGATAAATATAGACTCAGGGTAAAGGGATGGTCATCTATATTCCAGGCAAATGGAAAGCAGAATAAAGTTGGTGTTGCAATCTTATTCATAGATATGATAGGCTTAAACCAACAAAAGTAAGGAAGGATAAGGATGGACACTTCATGTTTGTTAAAGGTAATACTCAATATGATGAGATTTCAATTATTAATATTTACGCACCCAACCAGAATGCGCCTCAATTTATAAGAGAAATTCTAACAGACATGAGCAACTTGATTTCCTCCCAGCTCCACAGTAGTTGGAGATTTTAACACTCCTTTAGCAGTGTTGGATAGATCCTCCAAAAAGAAGCTAAGCAAAGAAATTTTAGATTTAAACTTAACCATTCAACATTTGAATTTAACAGAAATCTACAGAACATTTCATCCTAACAAAACTGAATACACATTCTTCTCATCAGCCTATGGAACATACTCCAAAATTGATCACATCTTAGGTCACAAGTCTAACCTCAGCAAATTTAAAAGAACAGAAATTATTCCTTGTATCTTCTTAGACCATCATGGAATAAAAGTTGAACTCAGTAACAACAGGAATCTGCATACTCATACAAAAATATGGAAGTTAAATAACCTTATGTTGAATGATAGCTGGGTCGTAGATGAGATTAAGAAGGGAATTGCCAAATTTTTGGAACAAAATGACAATGAAGACATGAATTATCAGAACCTCTGGGATACTGCAAAGACTGTCCTAAGAGGGAAATTTATAGCACTGCAAGACTTCCTCAAGAGAATGGAAAGAGAGGAAGTTAACAACTTAATGGGACATCTCAAGCAACTGGAAAAGGAAGAACATTCTAATCCCAAACCCAACAGAAGAAAAGAAATAACCAAAATTAGATCAGAATTAAATGAAATTGAAAACAAAAGAATTATACAACAGATCAATAAATCAAAAAGTTGTTTTTCTGAAAAGGTCAATAAAATAAATAAACCTTTGGCTAACCTAACCAGGAAAAAAAGAGTAAATTCTCTAATTTCATCAATCAGAAAAGGTAAAGACAAAATAACAACAGACTCCCCAGAAATTCAAAAAATCCTTAATGAATATTACAAGAAGCTTTATTCTCAGAAATATGAAAATCTGAAGAAAATTGACCAATACTTGGAAGCATGCCACCTTCCAAACTTAGCCAGAGTGAAGTAGAAATGTTGAACAGGCCTATATCAAGTTCTGAAATAGCATCAACTATACAAAATCTCCCTAAAAGGAAAAACCTGGGACCAGATGACTTCACATCAGAATTCTACCAAACCTTTAAAGAGGAACTAGTACCTATATTACTTAACCTTTTCCAAAATATAGAAAAAGAAGGAATACTACCCAACACATTCTATAAAGCAAAAATCACCTTGATCCCCAAACCAGGAAAAGATCCAACAAGAAAAGAAAATTATAGACCAATATCACTAATGAATATTGATGCAAAGATATTCAACAAGATCCTAACAAACAGAATCCAGAAACACATCAAACAAATTATACACCATAACCAAGTGGGCTTTATCCCAGGGTCTCAAGGCTGGTTCAATATATGTAAATCTATAAATATAATTCAGAACATAAACAAATTAAAAAACAAAGACCATATGATTCTCTCAATTGATGCAGAAAAAGCTTTTGATAATATCCAGCATCCCTTCATGATCAGAACACTCAAGAAAATGGGTATAGAAGGGATATTTCTTAAATAGATAGAGGCCATCTATAGCAAACCCACAGCCAATATCATATTGAATGGAGTTAAATTGAAATCATTTCCACTCAGATCAGGAACCAGGGAAGGTTGCCCATTGTCTCCACTGCTCTTTAACATTGTTTTTTTTTTTTTTTTTTTTTTTTTTTTGGCTTTTTCTTTTTTCTTTTATTAAGTCACAGCTGCGTTCATTAGTGCAATCAAGGGGTATAATGTGCTGGTTTCATATTGTTCTTTAACATTGTAATGGAAGTTTTAGCTATTGCAATTAGGGAAGAAAAGGTGATCAAGGGTATCCATATAGGGTCAGAAGAGATAAAACTTTTACTCTTCACAGATGATATGATTGTATACCTGGAAAACACCAAGGATTTTAATATAAAACTCTTGGAAGTTATCAAGGAATCCAGCAGTGTCTCAGGTTACAAAATCGACATAAATATATAAAGGCTCATAAATCTGTAGCCTTTATACATGCTAACAATAGTCAAGCTGAAAAAACAGTCAAAGACTCTATTCTGTTCACAGTAGTGCCAAAGAAGATGAAATATTTGGGAGTTTACCTAACAAAGGACATGAAAGATCTCTATAAAGAGAACTATGAAACTCCAAGAAAAGAAATAGCTGAAGATGTTAACAAATAGAAAAACATACCATGCTCATGGCTGGGAAGAATCAACATTGTTAAAATGTCCATACTACCCAAAGCAATATACAATTTTAATGCAATTCCTATTAAAGCTCTACTTTCATACTTTAAAGATCTCGAAAAAATAAGACTTCTTTTTATATGGAGTCAGAAAAAACCTCAAATAGCCAAGACATTACTCAGAAATAAAAACAAAACAGGAGGAATTACACTACCAGACTTCAGACTATACTATAAGCCCATAGTGATCAAACCAGTATGGTACTGGTACAAAAACTGAGAGGTAGTTTGGGAGTTTACCTAATAAAGGATGTGAAGGATCTCTATAAAGAGAACTATGAAACTCTAAGAAAAGATGTTGATAACATCTTCAGCTATTTCCATTAAGATGTATGTAACATAATAGAGAACCAAGAGATGCACCCAGGTACCTACCATTATTTGATCTTTAACAAGCCAATTAAAAACATTCAGTGGGGAAAAGATTCCCTATTTAACAAATGGTGCTGGGTGAACTGGCTGGTGACCTGTAGAAGACTGAAACTAGCCCCACACCTTTCACCATTAACTAAGATAGACTCTTGCTGGATTAAAGATTTAAACTTAAGACATGAAACTATAAAAATACTAGAAGAAAGTGCAGGGAAACTCTTGAAGAAATCAGCCTGGACTAATATTTTATGAGGAGGACTCCCTCGGCAATTGAAGCAGCATCAAAAATACACTATTGGGACCTGATCAAACTAAAAAGCTTCTGCACAGCCAAGAACACAGTATGTGTAGCAGGCAGACAGCCCTTAGAATGGGAGAAGATATTTGCAGATTATACCTCCAACAAAGGTTTAGTAACCAGAATCCACAGAGAACTCAAACATATTAACAAGTGATCCCATCTCAGGGTAGGAAAGGTACTTGAAGAGAAACTTCTCTAAAGAAGACAGGCACACGGCTTACAGACACATAAAGAAATGCTCATCATCCTTAATCATCAGAGAAATGCAAATCAAAACTACTTTGAGATATCATCTAACTCCAGTAAGATTAGCCCACATTACAAAATCCCAAAACTAGAGATGTTGGCGTGGATGTGGAGAAGAGGGAACACTTCTCCATTGCTGGTGGGAAAGCAAACTAATACGTCCCTTTTGGAAAGATGTTTGGAGAATACTTGGAGATCTAAAAATAGACCTGCCACTCAATCCTATAATTCCTCTACTAGGTATATATCCAGAAGACCAAACATCACATTATAACAAAGATATTTGTACCAGAATGTTTATTGCAGCCCAATTCATAATTGCTAAGTTATGGAAAAAGCCTAAGTGGCCATCGACCCATGAATGGATTAATAAATTGTGGTATATGTACACCATGTAATACTATGTAGCCTTAAAGAAAGATGGAGACTTTACCTCCTTCATGTTTACATGGATGGAGCTGGAACATATTCTTCTTAGCAAAGTATCTCAAGAATGGAAGACAAAGTATCCAATGTACTCAGCCCTACTGTGAAACTAATTTATAGCTTTCATATTAAGGCTATAACCCAATTATAGCACAAGAATATGGGGAAAGTAGGGGGAGGGGAGGAAGGAGAATGGGTGGAGGGCGAGTAATTGGTAGGACCACACCTATGATGCATCTTAGAAGGGTACAGGTGAAACTTACTAAATGCAGAATATAAATGTCTTAATACAATTACTAAGAAAATGCCATGAAGGTTATATTAAACATTTTGATGAAAATATTTCAGATTGTATATGAAACCAGCACATTGTACCCCATGATTGCATTAATGTACACAGCTATGATTTAATTAAAAAAAAAAAAGAAAGATCTACTCTCTCCCTTGCCAAAAGTGTTAGATCCAGACAGTTTTATAGGTGGATCCTATTAAGTTGTTCTAGATTTCTTACTTTCTCTCACATTCATTCCATCAGCTTGACTGGTCAGTTCCACCAAAAGAACAGTGAATTTGCTACCTTGGCTCTTCACTGATACTATGCTAGCCTGGGCAGCAATAGCTTCCTAACTGGTCTCCTCACTTTCACACTTACCCTTCCCCCAATCTATTTCTACACATTAGTCAAAGTTATATTTTGAAAACTGTAATCAGATCAAGTCACCTCCTCTCTTCCTTTAAGTAATTACCATTAATGGCTTTCCATTGGTCTTTGAATAAAGCCCCAAATTTCTTTTTTCTTTTCTTTCTTTTTCAAGGCAGGGTCTTGTTATGTTATCCTTGGTAGAGTGCCATGGTGTCACAGCTCACAGCAACCTCCAACTTGTGGGCTTAAGTGATTCTCTTGCCTCAGCCTCCTGTTTAGCTGGGACTATAGGCACCTGCCACAACACCTGGCTATTTTTCGGTTGCATTTGTCATTGTTGTTTAGCAGGCTCAGGCCGGGCTTGAACCCACCAGCTTTGGTGTATGTGGCTGATGCCCTACTCACAGAGCTATGGGCACCAAGCCAAGATCCAAATTTCTTAACAGAGGCCATGATGTCTGTCTCTGCTTACCTTTCTAATCTCAATCTATTTCAGTATCTCCCTTGATCAATACACTTTACACTAGCGTTTTTCAACCTTTTTATCTCACAGTACACTTGAACCTATATAGTTAAACTTCCATGGCACACTTAAATTATGTTGATTAAAAAATAAACTTACTGTGCTTTGATCTTCTTTCAAAAATAATTTATTAATGATCTTTAAAAATGTTTATGGTACACCAGTTGAAAATCCCTGCTATAGTTATACTGGCCTTATTTCGCATCTTACAACGTGCCAAGTGTTGTATTAAAGGAATGAAACATGATGCAGAATCAGGATTCATGCTAAGAATGCAAAGATTAATCAATTAATTAAATTTTAAAAATTACTATTTTACAGTTTCTGCCCTTGTGAATGATTAATTTTATTCACCACATTATTGGTTTAAGGAGAAAGATGATATAACATCTCAGTGGTTTCCTTCAAAAAATACAATATCCATGCTGATGAAACTTAGTAACTGAGGAATTGAAGAATCTTCATAAAGGGTAGCAAGAAACCTATTGGGGAACATCATATTGAAATAGATATTTTGCACTAAAATTAAGTGCAAGAAAAAGATGCCTTCTAACACTTCTGTTGTTGAACATTATTCTAAAATTATGTTCCAATGCAATAAGGCAAGAAAAATAAAATAAACAAATATAAATATTGGAAAGAAATATTTAGGACATTGTTGTTGAAGGCTTCTAATCCATGAGAAGCAGTTAAAAAATTATTACAACTTATAAATGAGTTCAATAAAATGCCCAAATACAGAATGAATATTAAAAAATATAAAAATAAATGATCTGGGCATGGTAGTATGCATGTCTAGTCCCAGCTACTTGGGAGGATGAGGCAAGAGCAATGCTTGGGCCCAGGAGTTTGAGACCAGCCAGGGTAACATGGCAAAACACTGTCCCCCCATCAACAAAAAGCACTTTCTTATTATTGTCAGTAGTTAACTATAAAATATAAGGTGAAACTATTGTAGAATCAAGGAGATGGAAAAGCTTTTAAGATATATTGCCTTGACTTTAGATGGGAAATTAAAAATTAAAATATGGAATATTAAATAAAGAGTGTATATTTTAGAAAGCAAAACTAAGCTTCTTTCTAATGGCTGTTTCAATTAATTCCATAAGTTTATCACATGTGGGATATGCTTATAAAAATTTGAACATACTTACACATAGCAAAAAATCCCTCTACCTTCTTGATTTTCATAAAAGGAATTCAGAAATTAGTGTTTTTACTTCTTCATTTACATGGCATTCATCTTTTGGAAAACATGACCATAAGCCCATATTAAACACTTAGGCAGAATCCCTTATATTCAGAAATGTGCCTTAGGGACCTACAGGACTCAGAATTCAACTCTGGATCACATTAAAAGTGAGATTTGAATCACTGGAAGATATAACTCCAGAAACATCAGTGCTGTATAATAAGGTAGCCATTAGCTGCATGAGGCTATTTGCATTTAAATAAACTTGAAAGTAGTTAATATTAATTAAAATTATAAATTCAGTTCCCCAGTTATACTATGCCATTTTACAAGCCTTTGATGCCTACATGTGGTCAGTGGTTGGAATACTGGCAGCTCAGATTTATCACCCCTCCATCATCACAAAAAGTTCTGTTGGGCAGTGCTATTCTTACATTTAGAATGGTTATACCATTTTAAGAATTTAAAAAAATATTATGTGGAATAATTGCTGCTCAGTCTTTCACTTATAATCCAAGAGACCACCCACCAAGATGCTACAATTTTTCTTGCCCAGAAAGATGGAATGTATTCATTTGGGTAAAGTATCATTGTTCATGATGAAGGAGAAAGGGAATAAGAGCTAGAGCTGGATGGCTCAGATTCAAACACTGCTTCATCTCATCATTTACTGCTCAGTGACTTTGGCCCTTAGGTTTTTTTTTTCACTTGTGATGCATGTCTTGTTGGGAGTAAAGCAGATGGAAGGCATATAAAGAGCTTAAGTGGACAACAAATAAATGATGCTTAAATTCAAACATGGTAACTGGCCTATGTGAGATGCCATCTACTCTTTTCTGTCTTTTCACTGTGTAATGAAACATGACTATCTCCCCACCCATCTCTGTGTGTGCTTTGGGACAAGTTTAATGCAGCCTAGCAAATTGCCCCTCAAATTCAATTCATGCAACTCTGGTGTGTGACATTGTAGGACTTGATGCCAAAGCTAAATAGTTTGGAGGTTGTACCAGGTATGAAATAAAACCTTCCAGATATGGAAGAATCCTTTCTTTGGTTTAGCAGTCAAGTGCTAAAGAGTTACCTTCCTATAAAGGAAAGAAGTGGGTCTGCAGATGCCAGTGGATGTGAAGCTGGCCAAGCAGCTCGCTGTCCTTCTGTGGCAGAGGCAGCAGAGGTGCAGATTTTCTTTTTTTTTTTTTGAGTTTACTGGGCAGTTTCACAGTATACCATTTTGGGAACACTTCCAGAGCCTCTCCCTTGACTCAGTGCCTAAGCCCTTATTTCCCAAGAACATCTTGTTACACCACCAATTGAAGTAAACCAACCCAAAATGCTGCCACTTCACCCCAAAGCGGTGTTTTTAATCTGCCCTTTCTTGACGGCTCAATGGGTCATTAGCAAAAAGCCTATTGAGTGCTTTTAAAAGGGGCAGAGGTGTAGATTTCAGATCAAGGGCCACAAGGTTCGAGTTTCTCCCTATCTACTTACCTCCTTATTCAGGTCTTGGACAACTTGCTGGGTGGTATTGTATTTGTTGAGAGTGGATTCCAATTGTGCAGAATAATGTATTAAGTCTGCTCGGAGATTCTCATTTTCTTCCTCCAACTTTCTTGTATTCTCCTTTGACTGTTTCCCATTAACAAACAAGGGCAGGAAAGAAGCATTAACCTCAGAAGACTGTAAAGACTCCTCCTTCCACACTCCACTAGAAGCAGCTCCCTCTCCACCCATCTTGGGCCTTCTGGCTTTCCCCCTCTGTGGCCCTTCCTCACTTCCCTCCCTTCTCTCCTGAGGTCTGCCCAGCCAGGTTCACATCTGGCCCTGGATTCATAGTACAGACTCTGCCCAGATTTTCCTTCTCACCAACTTCTCTTTCTTTTTTGCTTCCACATGCACAGCTTCAAGTTCTTGCTCCAGCAACTTCTCCTGTTCTTTGCTCTTTTTCCAGTGTTCTCGTTTCTCCTCCAGTAACAGTTTGACCTCCTGAAGCTCATCTTCCAACTTGTTTTTGAGACTGGTTTGCTCCTTGAGCTGAGAAAATAAAGACTAAGCTGAAAGACAGTCTTAGATTATACTATGTTTGGGGAAAAAAAATCCAGACAATTACATACAAGGAATAGCTGAAATAAATATGAGGACAATTCTTTAATTATATAGCATATGTAATGAAATTTTTTCCTCTGATGTTTGTAACATTTTTCATTGTTTAATTAGATATACCAATTTATTTTTAGATCTAATTTCAATAGCATTGGCCTTATCTCCTAAATTCTTGTCACATCTTTTCACGTAAAAACTTCCTTGAATAAAGTTTTGTAAAAATCTAAGAAAAGCACAAAAGAGAATAATTCAGAGATCCCAGACTTTATGTTGACTGATAAGAATAGCTTTTGAGTACTTGACCCTAAAAATGTTTATATTATTGGTCATGGGAACTAGTGCTGACAAATTAGTGGACAGATAATTTGGATGGAGTGGTGGCCGTATTGTCTACCAATGTATTTAACATATTCAATCTTAAGCAGAGCAAACACTTGAGCTGTCTCCCTACTTGCCCTTTCCTACCTGGTGCTGGATGAGTCTGACATGATCTAGCAGTTCATTTATTTTCGCATCCTGCTCAGCCACTGTCTTCTGAAGCTGCTTCTTTTCCCTTTCTGAATTTTCAAACTTCCTCCGGGTCTCCGAGAATTCTGATGACAGATCCTCTATCCGTTTCCTAAAGCAAAATGATAGCAATAGGAAGATGGACTTCAGTGCCTGTGTCGGTGGAGATGGCCCCAGGGGAGTCCTTGCCGTCCCACTCCTGGTCCTGGCTGGCTCACAAGGGGCAGGACCTCTCTCTCCAGGTGAGCTTGGGGTACCTGTTGGATGCCTTTTCCTCCTCAGCCGCCATGGCCTCTTTCTGAAGCTTCTGGACTTCTCTGTGTAGTTCCTGGATGGTCTCTGTCTTCTGCTTGTCTTGGAAAGTGCAGGCCTGAAGCTTCCTCTGGGATTCCTCCAGGTTGCTCGCTGCCAGCATGGACTCTTCCTTACACTGGGCTAGCTGTTGAGCTGCAGAAGCCAGAAGACGGGGCATGTCCATGTGAGGAGAGAGGGTATGTGAAGACCAGACTCTCAAATCAGACTGGCTGAAGAGTCTCTTCTTCCATTGTGTGACCTACTTTCATCCCCAACCTGTCCTCATTTCTCTCTATTCCATTATCCATCCTAAGGTACTCTATGAAATGATCTGTCTTCATCTACCCTCAGCTGACTCTTTCTGGATTCAAATTAAACCAACAGGCACAAGTGGCTCCGTATCTCCTACGGGACTCCTCTTGTCATTAAGGACAAATCCTGACCCTCTGGAAGTTTAGAGTCTGACAAGGGAGTTCTAACTGGCCCACTTGTCATTGAGAACACCTCTGCTCACACTGACTGTTGAGTTCAGGAAGAGAGATCAGTGTGGGGCAGAACACATGGAGATGAACGTGTGGAGGAACAGGTGAGATGGACTTTGGAGGAAGTAGGAGGAAGGTAATTCCAGGTTTCGGGGATTGTTAGAGCAAATGTATGGGGAAAGGAGCCGGGGAGGCACGTGGTGAAGGGTAGGAAGAGACCAATCCTCTACGCATGTGACTGGAAAAGGAGAAGGGGGAATGATGCATGATGGAGTTGAGTATGTGGTTAAATTAGAGGGGACTTCAGAGCACTTTGAAAGCCTGAGAGAGGTGTTTAGATTTGATATAGTATGTTCTTGAGCAGGGACCAGACAAAAAGAGAAGTGTTTTAGGAAAATTGGAAAGCATTGGAATGGAGAAAGATTTTGGGCAATATCCTTTCGTCCATGCCCTTGCGTCCACTGGGTACGAGGGGGAAAAGTGCCCCAAATAAGTTGTTCACTGGGGTTCCTTTACACCAAATATACTCTTATATCCTCTAGTTTCTACTCTAGTTTCTATTAATACTTTAAATATCACCCTTTCATTCCCTTCTTCAAGTTTTCTAGCCTGGGATACTAGAAGAAGGAGGGTGTCACAAAGAAAATAACAACATACCTTGGAAAAAGGACTATGATTTTTTTTTTTTAAAGCAGGGAAGAGAATAGGTTCAGTTTTAAAAATGTTGAATTAGAAGGTGGGTTGCCCATGGGGAGTTAGTCTCTGAAGACAAGACAGACCATAGTTGCATGGTCAGCTTTGAGGTGCTAAGTTTTAGAGTTACCTGTAGGAGGAGAAGAGCTCACCAAAGAATGAGGATGGAGGGAGAGGAGAAAGGGTGGAGACTCTTAGAAATGGATGGCTGTACTCATAGCAGGAAGAAGAAAAGAAAACAAAAGTGAGAGTTGTGGCTCCAAAGCTGAGAAACAAGGTTTGAGGTATGGGTAGGTAATTAGCATCGTCAGGGAACATAGCATTCAAAGAAGGAAGGATAACAAGCTTTGGATTTTATCTTTTTAAATGATAAACAACTCATAGGAGATAAATTTTACTCTTTTAAAAGTATACAAGTCAGTGGTTTTTAGTATACTCATGAAGTTGTACGACCATCACCAACATTTTCATCACCCCAAAGAACCCTTGTACCCAAAGTAAGATGTTATTGGAGACCTTTGAGGAAGCGATTTCCACAGAAGGACAAGGATACAATCCACAGTGCAAGCTGTGCAGAATAGAATGCATTTGGAGGCAAAAAGGAGAAAGAGAATTAAAAACCAAGGAAGGGGGAGCAGACTGTGTGACAAAGGACCTAGAGAAGATGGACAGGAATGTGGTGCAAAGAAGCAAAGAACAGAGGCCTGCCTCCCTGGGGCCAGGAAGAGACAAGGACTCTCTGCAAGTCTGAGAAAATGGCTTAAGGGTTCACTTTCTCAGGCTGAGTACCTGCTCTCTGTGGAAGCTCCGGAGAGGAAGTAAGCTCTGGGGAAGAGTGGAGGAATTCAAGAGGGTGATGGTCGCTGCTGTGACGTGCAGAAGCGAAACAGTGGATGGGGTTAGGGAAGTAGTCATGTGGACAGTGAAGACAGCTGCTCTAGCTCTGGGTGCTGGGGAGAGTGTGGTGGGGACTATGCCTGCTGGGGCCTCACCAGCCAGCCTCTGCTGCTTTTTGGCCTCTTCAAGACATTCCTTCAGCTTCTGGAGCTCAGTCTGCACGGTCCCGCAGCACTCCAACTTGGGCTTGCACTGCTTGGCCTCCTTGGTGTTCATCTCGAGTTCCAGCAGCATGCATTGCTGCTTCTCCATCTCTTTCTCCTTTCTTACGAGGGTGTTCTGAACCTGCGTCAGTTTCCTCTCTAGCTCGCGCAGCATATCGTCTTTCTCTTGGAGCAGCTGAGGAGAGCAAAGTGAATGCCGAGAAAGAGGCCTTGTCTAAGCCACCGGTGTCCCCTGGCTGGGCTTTGCAATAGCCTCCCACCTGCTCCCTTGGGCTGGCCTATGCAGTCATGAGAAGGGGGCTTTCAAAGCTCAAGTCAGTCTTCTTATGTCTCTGCTAAGTTTTATGTCTACTTGCTTCCAAATAATTTAGAAAAAGGCCATAGTCCTTAGAACCACCTCCTAGGATGCTCATGGTCTGGGCCCAGGTGACCTGTCTGACCTCACCTCCAGCCATCCCACCTGTCCCTGTCTCAGCAGATCTCCTGGAACACTCTCGGCAGACTCCTGCCTTAGGGCTTTCGTACATCTATTCCCTCTTTCTGGAGTATTATTTGAGACCTTTGTCTGGGTGGCTTCCTCACTTCATCCAAATCTCTGCCCAAATGTCATGTCTCATGAGGTCCTCCCTGACCACCCTTTGTAAAATAGCCACCAAAGGGATGGCTTAAAGGATGTTTAAGGGATGTATTGGTGCCTGATGTGAAGATATCAGTGTTATGTGTTAATTCTGCTATTTTTTTTATTGTCTCCCTACATTAGCACATGAACTCCAGGAGAGTAGGGATGTTGCATGTTTTGTTATATTCTCAGTGTCTAGAACAGTGTTTAGCATATTGTTAAGGATAAGCATAACAAATATTTGCTGAAAGAATACAGGAATGCCTCAAAGCCATTTATCCAGACTTCTCCTCATCTCTCCAAATGCCTCTGTTTGGACTGGTGAATCTGCCTGGTCCACATCTTGAAACAGAAGTTTTAATGACCATCTAGCCCATCCCCTGGATTATCTTTAATAACTCTGATAAAAGTCCAGAGTTGGAACAGTGCTGACCTCACAAGCTTGGATTGCTTTCAGAACACTTCTGTCCTTGGTTCCAATTTCTAGGCTTTTCCAGGACCTTAATTTATGTTGCCAACTACAGATCTTCCAGGGCATAGCTTAGTTAATATTTTTAAACTGCCTGATTTACATATTCATAAGATATTCGTAATTAACAAAAGTGAACTTCACTTGAAAGTCTTAGTAAGGCTACATATTATTTTATAGCATTTTCTTCCATGATCAAGCATAAAAAAAGGGAAGGGAGCGATGCGAGTAAGCGTGCTCCAAACTCCCCTGCTACTTTGCAGGGCCAGGGAAGAACCTCTTTCTTACAGAGTTAGCACCTCTAGGATGGCCCCTGCACAATCAGAGTCATCGATTATGTGCTATGAGAGTCACAGAGAAGCCTCAGGACTGTGTCTGGGCCTGATGAGCTGGCACACTCATCATGCAGGTGTTGAGGCTCCCAAAGCAATCATGGTGGGTGGAGAAGGGCAGAAGAGGCTTGTGCCAAGGCAGGGCCCTACACTTGCCCTGATGGCAGTTCCAGACCAGGGCTTCTTCACCTTACCTTGTCTTTCTTCATGGCGAGGTTCTGGTTCTCAGAGAACTGCAGCTGCTGCTCCTGCAGCTGGCATTGCAGCATGGCGGCCTCCTTATCCTTCCTCTCCAAGTGGGCAGATGTCTCCTCCCTCAGCCCGTGTAGGTCCAGCTCCAGCTTCATCATGTCTGCAGTGGGATCAGACAGCGCAGGTTGCTCAGAGGAGCGTTCGGCTGCCTCCTGGCTCCCCAGCCCCAGCCCACAGCCCAGGGTGCCCACAGCCCCAGGGTACCCTTCATGATGTTCTTCTTCTGTTGCGACACGGCCTCCAGCTCCATGCGCAGGTCCTTCACCAGGTTCTGGTACTCCTCCACGTGCAGGCACTGGCTGTCCTTCTGCTCCTGTAGGTGCTTCAGTATCTGGCAAGTGGAAGAAGAGCAAGGTGGGATGGAGACGTGGGGGAGAGGGAGAGCTTTCTAAGGGCCTGTATCTAGAGCAGAAAGCAGGAAGAACAACAATGGGTGCTGGAGGCTGGGGGAGAGCTGAGGGGCCTGACTGCTCAGGAGTACCGGGCTGCTTCCAGGAGATGAAAATGCTCTGGAATTAGGTGGTGGTGATGATTGCCCAATCTTGACAATATAGTAAAAACCAATGGCAAATTTTATGGTTTGTCAATTATATCTTGTTTTGAAACAGTTTTTTAAAAAACAAGAGAATAAAGTAAAGGATATGGGAGACTTCTCATGCTTACAGGGAATGTGCATAAAAGAAGCCATTCCTTCCTTTCTGTGGTAGATGGTCATTTATGGAGCATCTGCTGTGTGCCCAGCACTGTCCTAGGATGCTGGGGACAGTGGAGCAGAGAATACAGGCACTAATACCAGCCCTGTGGAGCTGACAAGACCAAGAGCATACAAAGTAGTGACTTAGAGAAAATGCTAAGAGGTGATATGTGCTATGGGGGGAATTGAAGAGGAACAGGGGAATGGGGGTACACAGGGCAGGGGTGGTGCAGCTTTAAGCAGGAAGAGGGTTTGGCTCCCTGAGAAGGTGGCCTCTGAACAGGGACTAGCTGAAGGTGAGGAAGTAAGCCATGGTGTAGGTACCTAAGGGAAGAGCTTTGAAGGCAGAGGGCTGGTCAGGGACAAGGCCTTGTTGGGGGACACAGAGAAGGCCAGTGTGGTTAGAACAGAGCATGTGATGGGGACAGCAGGAGATAGGTGAGGGAGTTAATGGATGCGTGGTCACATCAAGTGGGGCTTATAGTCCCTCTGTGAGAACTTTGGCCTTGAAAGAGAGGGGATGCCTTCCTAACCAAGACAAGGCAAGGACATGTGGCTGAGAAGGAACAGTTAGTTGCTTGACCATCAAGGATGAGTGGAAGTCATTTGTGTGATTTCAGAGTTGCCAGGAGGGAGGGCTACAGCATGGAGCCAGCAGGTGGCAGCAGCTGGAGGCATAGAGGGCAGCCATCGTAGCACCTAGATGGGCACTGCAGGGACTCAAAGACCCACACTATGCCATGCCAGCTGAGGGAGGAGGACTGCTGGGAGGAGCTGACATACATGTTATCATTTCTAGTAGAACTTCTAGGGAGCACTAAAGCTTTGGATAGGAAACAAAAATGGCAGAGGGAAGGTGTACTCTGTTTCCTGGGGGAAGTCTGTATCATTTAAAAACAAACAAACAAACTGGAGCGTTATGAGATTTTGCTGTCGATCAGGACATGAACAACATGGAACTGACCTTTAAAATAAATATTGCTAGATGTCTGAGGAGGAACTACAAAGTTCCATAGCGATCCCTCGTTCATCCAACTTTCCAACATTGGAAAGTCCTAGAAAGAACACAGTCTCCTTCTGCCTCACTAGAGGACCCCTTGAAGAGCTTACCCATGTTGTTTACTCTCTCTGTTACACACCTGCATTTCAGCATCCCACCTTGGGGTGTGCAGGTCTACCCACAGCATGGTCTTATGTGGCTGGCTTTGCCATGTTCAGGCATGAGTGATTTAAAACAGAACTTCACCTAGGAGGACACTTGGCTGAGTTTTAACTATTGGTTCCTCAAATATTGCTATTGGTTTACTTGGTTTAACTGCTTTTCATCATTGGAATCAATTTTTGATACTGCTTTGAATTTTATAAACAAAATTCTTAAAAAAAAAAAAAGAAATGAATTTGGGTTAACAATCTTTCCTAAATTTGCTGTTTCCCCAAAAGATGCTAGGAGGCTGGATGTTCCTCTTTAATCTAGAAAGCCACAGGAGTTCTGACTTGTCTGGGTGTGCTGTTTCAAGTGGGTTAAAAGATAGGTGTGATCCCACAGTCTCAGCTGGGGCTTGGCATACCTTGTACACAGCATCTGTGTGGCAGGGCAAAACCAGATCACACAAATATAAAATAAACTATGAACTGTAATTTAAAAATAAAAAAAAAAAGAAGAAAACTCAGAATCATACCCAGCTCAGCCTGATTCCCACCAAGCACAAATAAGCAAAATTTCCGCACCTTTTTGATTTCGTCACACTCTTCGGAGGAGCTAGGAGAATGTCTGTGGAGAGCTTTATAGGAAGCAAAGTCAGCTCGTAGTTTTATCAAAGTCTCTTCACGCTCCAGAACCTATAAATGAGTGCAGGTGAGTTTGCTGAATGACCAATGGAACCTGCTTACTGCTATCAATATTATTATTATTGCAGAGTGCTCCTTTCTGCAGTGTAAGTTTGTTGCTGAATTGTGTAATTCATCATGCACTTCCTGTGGGGTTGGTAGGGAGAGGGAATTATGCTCTCAATCTTATACCAAGGTTCTTTAAGCATAGAGAATTATTTGTCTCAAGTTTATCATATTTTGGACTCTCCCCTGAACCTTGGTGTGGTCTACTTTATGAGGCAGAAGAAGATTCTTCAGAGGTTTTGATGGAGGGATAATCTATCAGAGGATAGGATTCAAAGTTTGAGGATTAAAAAAAGAAGTTTCTTATGGAGTGGGTAAATTTGTGTGTACTTCTTTCCAGAAAATTAGAAAACATGAAATTTTTGTTTCAATTTTATGCTTTTTTGAATTTTTTGAAAATAATTAAAATAAAACCCAAGCTCTAGAAATAAGTGAAAAACATCCTCTTCACTTATTCTCCCCCCTTTCATTTCCACTGGGAGTGGGAGGACACCATTGAAAATTTACAGTCTATATTTACATATTATCATCAGAGAGTCTAAAAAACAAAAGTGGGACCAAAATACACGTAGGATTCTGCAACTTCATCTCAAGAACATGTCATAATCCTCCTTCCCTTTGGCTCTTAGACATCTACTTACTCTTGTTTACTAAAAGGATATTATTTCAGGATGTGGAAATCACTTCAATCATTTATCTTAATCTCTTCAACCATTTCCCTACTAGTGGGCATTTAGGTGGCTGTGTGACAGGTTTTAAGTTTCTTTAGAATCTTTTTTTTTTTTTTTTTGAGACAGAGCCTTAAGCTGTCACCCTGGATAGAGTGCTGTGGCATCACAGCTCACTGCAACCTCCAATTCCTGGGCTCAAGTGAGTCTCCTGCCTCCACCTCCCAAGTAGCTAGGACTACAGGTGCCTACCACAATGCCTGGCTATTTTTTGGTTGCAGTCACCATTGTTGTTTGGCAGGCCCAGGCTGGATTTGAACCCGCCAGCTCAGGTGTACGTGGCTGGCGCCTTAGCCCATTGAGCCAGAGGCCCTGAGCTGTTTCTTTAGAATCTTGAACTTAACATGGCTGAGGAGATGCATACCATGGAGACTATGAACAAAGGTGGGGCGAGTATGTATCAGACTACTGAAGAAAGAGATTTTTTTAGGTGACTATTATCCCTTCTTTCTTTCCTCATGGCTTTATTGTAGATGTCTTAGAGAAACATTCTAAAAGAAGACACTTACCAAAGCGTTACTGCAGGCAAGCTTATTTCGAAGTTCCTGGATTAGATCGTCCTGTTCAGACACCTTTTGCCAGACTTCAGACAGTCGCTTCAGGGTTTCCTGATGCTCCTGGCTCAGGCAGGCAGAAGAGCATATTCGCACCTTTGAATGGTCACCCTTGTCCTCAGGCTCCTGGGATATTAAAAAAAAAAAAAGGGTTGCTTTTGGAGCTCCATGAGCATGGGAAATCCCTAGATCTATATTCTAAAAGTTTATGTTCATATATGGAAATTATAGTTTCCTTAGCAAAAGAAAAAATATTAACAAGGGCATACCCATGGTAAAAAATCCAAACAGTTCATAAGAGAATATGCTGTCAAGTAAAGTTTTCTCCATCCTAACTCTTTATGACTCAGATCCCCTCCTCCTTGACAGCTCCTATTACTGATTATTTGGGTATCTTTCCAGGGATATTTTATACATCTTTTGTGTATATGCATATAAAACCTACTTTTCCCCTTACACAAATGAGAGGCCTCTACACATTAGTTTAAACAATTGCGTTTTCACCTGACAATTTATTTAAGATATTTTCTGGTTGGGTGTGGTGGCTCACACCTGTAATCCTAGAACTCTGGGAAGTTGAGGCAGGTGGATTGCTTGAGATCATGAATTCAAGACCAGCCTGAGCAAGAGCATGACCCCATCTATACTAAAAATAGAAAAAAAAGTTCTGAATTTTCTCTGAATCACATGTGCAGATCTTGCAAAAAGAACCCCCCTCACACAAAATAAATAAATAAAAAGCAAATCAAAATTTAAAAAAATGGGAGAAAAGAAAACTAGCTGAGCATCATGGGAGGTGCCTGTGGTCCCAGTTACTCAGGAGGCTGAGACCAGAGGATTGCTTGAGGCCAAGAGTTTGAGGTTATTGTGAGCTATGATACCATGCCACTCAACCCAGGGCAACAGAGTGAGACTCGGTCTCAAGAAATATGTACATATATATATATATATATATTTTTTTTTTCATATTGTTATCTGTTGATCTACCTTGCCCATCTTTAAAAATTAACTTCAAATTACACAAGTAATATTGTCTATGTTATCTTTCTAAAACATTGCAACATTATAGGCATATCTAAATTTTTCTTTGATTTTCACCTCTAACCTTACATTTACTCTCTCTTCACTTCAGAAATGATAATCTGTGCATATCCTTCTTGAACTTTATATTTACATAATATAAATGATCCTGCACAATACAAATGATGTTGGCTTTTTGAAATCTAAAAAGGGATTTTTTTTAACTCAATAAGATATCTTAGAGCTTTATCTATGTTAGTATATGTGCCTCCATATTGTTCTTCTAAATTGCTTTTAAATGTGTTTATCTAGTTTTCTACTAATGAGAATATATAATAGGTTATTTCCAGGTTTTCTCCTGTACTGAAGCTGAAATGAATTACACATAAATCTCTGAGTACCTATTCTAGTATACGTGTAGATTAAATACATAAAGTAGGATGCTGGCTCATATTTAAAACTTGGATAGATATTGTATAATTGCCCTTCAAGGAAATTGTACTATTTGATACTCTTATCAGCACAAAGTATGACTATTTTCCTGGAACTATAGTTTTTGTTTTTAAATGTCTGTCCTTATATCATCTGAAATTAGCATAAAGATTACTGCTCTCTCATTGGCCTGCCCTAATAATGGGGAGAACTAATGTACATAGCAAAAAAAGAGCAAAAAGTTCTAAACTGTCTCCCTAGCTCAGCTTTTGGGGGCAAAGTTAGAGATTATACCTTGTATCTTTCTGGACCATTAAGGAATAAAAGTAGAATTCAACTCCAACAAACATCTTCATCCCCACACAAAGTCATGGAAACTAAACAACTTTATATTGAGTGATAGCTGAGTCAAGGAGGAGATAAAGAAGGAAATTATATTTCTTGAAAAAAATGACAATGAAGCCATAAGCTATCAAAACCTGTGGGATACTACAAAGGCAGTCTTCTGAGGGATATTTATTGCATTAAATGCCCATATCCAAAAAATAGAAAAAGCACAAGTCAACAACTTAATGGACCATGTCAAGGAACTGGAAAAAGAAGAGCAATCTAATCCCAAGCCTAACAGAAGAAAAGAAATAACCAAATTAGATCAGAATTAAATGAAATTGATAACATAAGAACCATTCAGAATATCAATAAAACATTAAACAAACAAAAAAACAAACAATAAAACAAAAAGTTGGTTCTTTGGCTTGGCACCCGTAGCACAGTAGTTACAGCGCCAGCCATATACACTGAGGCTGGTCGGGTTTAAGCCTGGACCAGGCCAGCCAAACAACAATGACAACTGCAATAAGAAAATAGCTGGGTATTGTGGCAGGCACCTGTAGTCCTAGCTACTTGGGAGGCTGAGGCAAGAGAATCGCTGAAGCCCAAGAGTTGGAGGTTGCTGTGAGCTATGACATTACAGCACTCTATTGAGGGCAACATAGTGATACTCTGTCTCAAAAAAAAAAATAAAGAGTTTGTTCTTTGAAAAGATTAATGAAATCGATAAACCTTGGCCAGAGTAACTTGAAACAGAAAAGTAAGATCTCTAATAAACTCAATGAGAAATGAAAAAGGGGAAACAACAACAGATGCCACAAAGTTATAAAATATCATCACTGATTACTACAAAAGCTCTATGCCCAGATATTTGAGAATGTGGAGGGAATGGACCAATACCTAGAATTGCACCACCTCCCTAAACTTAACCAGAAGAATTAGAACTCTTTAACAGACCAATATCAGGCGCCAAAATTGTAATAATCATACAAACGCTTCCAAAAAAGAAAAGTCCTGAACTAGACATAATTCTAACAAACTTTCAAAGAAGAGCTTAAACATATATGGCAGAACCTATTCCAAAACATTGAGAAGGAAGAACTCCCCAATTCCTTCTATGAAGCAAATATCACCCTGATACCAAAACCAGGATCCAACGAAAAAGGAAAACTACAGACCAATATCATTAATGAACATTGATGCAAAAATATTCAGTATAATCCTAGCAAACAGAATACAGCTACACATTAAAAAAATAGCATATCACAATCAGGTGGGTTTTATCCCAAGGATGCAAGGCTGCTTCAACATATGTAAATCCATAAATATAATTCACCACATAAATGAAAGCAAAAACAAAGACCATATGATTCTCTCCATAGATGCAGAAAAAGCATTTGATAAAATTCAGCATTCTTTTCTGATAAGAACACTTAAAATAGGTATAGATGGGACATTTCCTAAACTGATAGAAGCCATCTACAACAAACTTACAGCCAATATGATACTGAGTGGAGTAAAACTGAAGCATTTCCATTAAGAACTGGAAGCAGACAAGGATGTCCACTATCATCATTACTATTCAATGTAGTGGGATGGAAGTCCTAGCCATGCAATCTGGCAAGAGTAGGATTTCAGAGGTTTTCAAATGGGAAAGAGGAGGTCAAATTCTTGTTCTTTGTTGATGATATGATCTTATACTTAGCAAACTCCATGGACTCAGCGACAAGGAAATGATCCTGGAAATGATCAAGAAATAAATAATGTCTCAGGATATAAAATGAATGTACACAAATCAGTAGGCTTCATAGACACCAAAAACAGTCAAGCTGAGAATCAAATCAAAGAAACAATACCCTTCACAGTAGCTTCAAAGAAAATAAAATACCTGGGAATATGCCTAACAAAGGACATGAAGGACCTCTACAGAGAGAACTATGAAACCCTAAGAAAAGAATCAGTAGAAGATGTTAACAAGTGGAAGAACATACCATGCTCATAGCTAGGAAGACTCAACATTGTAAAAATGTCCGTACTACTCAAAGTGATCTACAGGCTTAATGCAATCCCCATTAAGCACCAATCATACTTTGAAAAACTTGAAAAAAATAGTACTTCATTTCATATGGGACCAGAAGAAATCCTGACTAGCCAATGCAGTTCTAAGAAATAAAAACAAAATCTGAAGGCATCACATCACTAGACTTCAGGTTATACTACAAGGATATAGTGATCAAAACAGCATGGTACTGGCACAAAAGTAGAGACATAGATCTATGGAATAGACTAGAGAACCCAGAGATGAAACCAGCTGCATAACGCCATCTAATCTTCAATAAACCAAACAAAAGCATACACTGAAGAAAAGATTACCTATTTAATAAATGGTGTTCTCAGGTATTGTCACTGAAAAATTCTGATACTGGTGCAGGAGCTGGCAAAAGATCGAAAGAATAGAGTCCACAAAAAGCCACGTGTTCAGAAGAATCAGCATATGAGTTGGTACTGGAATCAGTATAGAAAGGTTGGGATGTTCAATAAATGGTCTTGGGACCACTGGAGATCCATTTAGATAAACATAAAATTACAGTCTTATCCTTCATATTTATGTAATTTTTTTCTGAATGGACTAAAGATAAAAGCATAAAAATGCAAATTTACAAAAGTGGTAAAAGCAAATATATGATAAACTTTTATAATATTGAAGGGAGACAAGGCCTTTCTGCAAAGGCAAGACATAAAACCTAGAATTTATATAGAAGGACTGGAAAATTCAACTTCATAAAAATTAAACATTTCTGGATAGTGAAAAATGTGATTAATAAAGTAAAACAAAAAGTTATAGGCTGGGAGAAAATATTTGCAACATTCATAATGAATCATTATTACTTGTAATATATTAAGAAGTTCCTATAAATCAATACAAAAAAGACTAACAATCCCATAAAAGATGAGTTAACAAGCAATTCACAAAACAGAAATCCATATGACTGACATGCTTATGAACAGCACTCAATATTTCACCAGTGTGGCGGGGACTGTGATGTGCCCTCCAGATCCCCTTTGGCAGTGAAGGACTTACTACCTCAGCTGCTGGGGTGCTGGTCTGAGATGGCTCTCAGCTGTCAGCCCTTTTGAGGGATTGCCCAATCTGAAGAAAACTATTTTGCCCAAGTCCATACCTCTCCCTATGAGAGCTCACATCCCATAACTGATCAACATGGAGGTTTAAAGGTCAGCTCCCTTCCCCTCAATTTAGGACCCTGAAGGTTCATCCAGCTCTACAGCTCCCCAGGGGGTTGGCTGAAGCTCAACTTCTCCCTCTGCCTAACCCGGCTTCCTTCCCCCTTCCTCTTACAGGTGTTAATACCAAGAGCTCTCCTTAAAAATGTCCTGCACTTGAGTCTGCTTCCTGGGGAACCCAACCCACAACTAAAGACAATGAAAATTGTGATAAGAAACCTTTTCCCCTCCTTCACTTATCAGTTAAGCATAACTTTAAAAGAACTGAAAACATACAATGTGAGTGGGTGTGGGGAAATAAACTCTCTTAATTATTGCTAGTAAATGTGTAAACTGGTAGAACCTTTCTAGTATCCAATTGGGAGGTATCTTTAAACATTTAAAAATAAGGCTATCCTTTGACCTAGCAACCCCACTTTAGGAATTACTTCACGGAAATAAGAATGTTCACTACAGCTTGTTTGTAACAGAGAGAAAACAAGAGGTCAATGGATGTACAGTCATATACTATAGAATACAAGGTAATAACCAAAAGAAACTGCTAAGATATGCATTTTAAAAGCAAGTTGTAAAACCACATTTATTATACGATCCATTTATGTAAGAAGACAAACCCTAACCGTTTCAGTATGTAACTGTGTAGCCCCGGGAGGATTCTCAGCCCATCATTCAAGTGAATGCCGAAGGACAGAAAAGTGCAAGGAAGAGGCTGAAGGTGGACTTTCATATTTATTCTCCGTGCTTTTATGTAGAAAGCCTGTATCGTTGTATTACTCATGTAATTAAAAAATCAATTGAAAAAAAGAAACAACTTCATGTTTTAGGGTTCTTTTTTTCCCCATGCTTCGTGGCTTCCTCCTCATGTTTGATCCCAAAGACACGGTTTGCATGAGTCCTGGGGCCTAGAAGAGCCCCCACCTGATGCCCAAGAGAACATGGAGATTTTATTGGTAATTTTCTTTCTGCCTTATTTGAAGTGGTACCTCTTTACATTAATTAAAGAGCCTCAAAATCGCTAAGGAGCAATGATATAAGAGATGCATAAGGTGGAAGTTCAAAAGCTGAGGGGTACAAAACCCAGGGCAGGAAATGATGTCTGTTTTAAGGTCTGGATTTCCAGTGGGGAAGGCTGGGACTGTCAGAGGGGCCACCTGGGCTGGTTTAAGTCCTACCTGACTGATGATCCCGCTGAGCTCGCCCTCCAACATCTTCACCTGGCACTCCAGTAACTCAATGTTGCTAAGGGAAGTCTGGTATTTATCCCTGTAGAGGTTTAAGCTTCTTTCTAGGGAGACGATCTTGTCCCCGGCCAAGGCGAGTTGCTCCTGAGCCAAATGGAGCTTCTCCCCTGTGTTCCCATTATGATTTCCTATTTCCTCCTCGTACAGAATTACCTGTTCGGGTATTAATGAAACCATTCTGAGCCCACAGAAGCATCTAATGAGAAAATGATATGGTTAAAAGACCCCTTGCAGAGTAGTGTTAGATCTAAATCAGAAACCCAGAAGAACAGAATAGGGGCAGCACAGATATCTAAAAGCTAAAGGTAATAATGATTAGAAATCAAAACAAACAAGATTGTCCTGTTTAGACATAAGCTCCTTAAAGGCAGGGACCATATACTGTATATTTCCCATACTGTCTGGTATGTGGTAGGAACATCCAGTTCTTGTTTGCATAGCTCTATTTTTTTAAGGGCTTGAAATGCTAGTTTTCATTCATTCCTGGGCATTCTCTAGAACTCTAATTTAGAAAACATAGAGCCGTTTGTGTACATAGGCCTACATCTGCAAAGTTCCCAAGAGATAGTGGGGGAATATGACCTGGAGTTCCTCTGGGACTTGTACAATTCTTATTTAATTTTTTTTTCTTCCTAATCAATTAGTCAAGCAACTGACAGACACTTATTGAATGCTCATGGGCATTCTCAGGTGCAGGGGGATTTATCTGATAAGGCATGGGCCCACACCTCAAAGAATTTAGAATTTTTACAATCTTGAGGAGGGAAGATTTAGAATTTATGAACAACTGTATGCAGTTGAACATATGGCTTGAATTATATGCATTGACAGAATTAAGAGCAGAAGAGTCCTCAACAAAGGCTTTATATTATTGGTTTAAATAGAACCATGTAGAATCCTGATCAAACGTACTCCATTAATTTGGGTGGGGAAGCTGTGGCTTCAAGGCTACATGTGGCCTTCCAGTTCCCCAAGTGTGGCCCTTCCACTGAATTCAAATTTCACTGAAAAAATCTCTTTATTAAAAGAGATATTATAAAGGGCATTAGCCTAATAATTGTACTTGCTACCTGTCATCTGAGATTCTTCTTAGGAAAGGCTTATTTAATTTAAGGTGTTTATTAAGAAGAAGAGAAGAGTATTTTACATTCAAATGTTTGTAACAGAAGCTGTCAGTGGCCTCCTCCATGTCCTGAGCACTTGCTATTTCTTTCCAAGTTAAACCCATTCCAACTGCCATAATCTCTACTCTGCCTGAGGGCTTTTCTGGCCCTACGAGCCCATTCAGGCAGAGGAGCAAGACAGGGCAGGTTAGAAGTACTGGGGAGTGCTGAGGAGCAGCCCTCAACCAATGACTGGGGTGGGTTGGTGGGTTCACTCTGAGGCACTATATCCCACAGTACCCCAGAGGGTTTGAGCAAGTAATCTGCTCCACAGCCATTTCGCTAATCACTTCCTGAATTAGCTATCTGCACTTATATATATCCTTGCTTTAGGGTCTGCTGTTGGGACAACCCAACCTTAGAAGTTTAAAGCTTCTGTGTAAGACAGCATGAGGGTACTTAGCAGCATGCCTACAATCATTTTTCCAATGCGTTCTCAGTTTGGCATCTGTGACAGTGACACCTACTTTACATCTAGTCTTCCCCTCCTCTTCAGTAACGGAACTTAGACTCTATTGGGGGCAGTAACACACCTCCTAAAACCTCACATTTCCTAGGCTTCCTAGAAACTAGCTGTAGCCATGTGGCTAATTCTGGCCAATGATATATAAGTGAAGGTGGGCAGGTGGGGCTTCTATAAGTGTTCTTAAAAGAAAGAAGTGAGCCTTTCTCCCTCTTGCCACCACCCTTTACCCCTTCCTCTGGGTTATTTGAAACAAGGACTTGATTTATGGAAGCAAAGAATAGAACCATAGGTACCTGATGACATATGTAGTTACCATAAAGGTAATGGGCCATCTGTCTCCAACCTTTTAAAATATGATACAGAAATAAACTATCTTATTTATTTTCTGTTACATGCAGCTAAATAGAATTCCAACTAATTCAGGGTCACTTTATCCAGGCTGGACTCTTATTTATGGTATAATGAATCAGCCAGCTCAGCACTGCCTTTATTAAACTATGGCTTATGCTCATGGGCTTAGTTCTAGATTATATTTCATAGCAAAACCCTTCTTTGTTCCTTCCTCTCTCAATTATTTTTGAAAAATTTTCACTAGGTCATAATATTCCCCTTTAAAAAAGTCTATGTTCTTTAAGACCCTTCATGAAGTCCTTGGAGTTAATCCTTAAGCACAGCACCATCCAGAACACTCCTTGGAGTTTTACCTTTAAACTTGAGGGAAGACAATGTCAGCGGAAGGCCCAGGATGTTACAGTCTGCCTGTCTCACTGCTTAGAGCCTATGGTTTTATTGCAGCTAGTGTTACCACCACTCAGGTGGTTTTAGTTCTGCAGCTTTGGGTCTTTGGAAGTTACTTGGGATTCTACAAGATGCTACTCTTTGGTTTAGAAAATATTGCCTTAGAACAAGAATAGATATAAATGTTCAAATATAACTAAGCAAAGTCTATATGATCTAAAACTCCAGTCTGAAAAATCATCTGTTACTCTCAACTATTGACTCACACTCAATGTTTGTTATCTTATCAGTTGTGTAGGTGCCAGGAATTTATATATTACCAAAACCTGATCTTTCTAAAAATGGTTGATTTAATGGACCTTATCCTTCTTTTATAACCTGCAGAGACCTACAGTCTTTTGCATTTAAATTGCAATGGTAATAGAATGGAGATGGACTTATGCCCCCTTGACATGCGTGTGCACACAGACTCCACGTATCCCACATGTGCTAATACTGGAGCTCTCAATCAATTGTTCTGTTATGTTTAGTTTCCTTCTGCTCAGCTTCAAAAGATCAAGAATAAAAGAGGGAAAGATTATAAAACCTGCTCAAGATGTTGCAAAGCTCTGAACTATATCAATGCCTGCTTTTCTAATAGGCTTGGTCGGTCTGGCTCTTCTGGGTACATGGGCATAGAGGACATTTCTGTAGTTTATCTGTCTATACCTCATCTTCTTTCAGCTTGCAGTGATGGTGAAGGAGAACCAGGTCAGAAGTCTGCTTCTCTAGGATGGACTGATACTGCAGGAGAGAACAGTAAGAGGTTTGCAACTCCTCTGTGCGATACTCTAGTTCTTGCTGAAGGGCCAGCAATTTTTTCTTCAGTTGTTGGAGTTGTCTCAGATGACACGGTTTACTGGACCCAAACTCCATCTGTGACTCCTCGAATGTTAACACCTGCACTTGATTCTTGCTCTACAACATAGAGTATACAAAAAAGGTTTAGATCATCACTAAAGGTGCATCCATTCTTCGATCTTTTTTTCATTTGTTTGACCGTTCACATCTACCCATCCATATTTTTATCTTTTCATCTATAGAAACTTATTGAACAATTCTCTCTACTAACAAGGAAATGTTAAATATCACTTATTATTTAAGAAGGATTCAATAGAAGAAAAAAAAGTATAGTTCTTATACACCAAAACCTTGTTGTTCAGGTTAGAAGAAAAAAAACAAACAAACCCATATACATAAAGGGCCTACCTAGGGAGATGTGTGTAATAATATGCTTATGTCTTGCCTTTTTATATAAAAATAACAAATTGACCTGGAAGGAAATGGATTTCCATTCATAGTTTTTAAACTAAACTTGGCATTAAAAACACTTAGGTATGGCTTGGTGCCTGTGGCTCAACGGGCTAAGGCACCAGCCACATACACCTGAGCTGGTGGGTTTGAATCCAGCCCTGGCCCGCCAAACAAAAAAAATGGCTGCAACCAAAAAATGGCCGGGCATTGTGGCGGGCACGTGTAGTCCTAGCTACTTGGGAGGCGGAGGCAGGAGACTTGCTTGAGCCCAGCAGTTGTGAGCTGTGATGCCATAGCACTTTATCCAGGGTGACAGCTTGAGGCTCTGTCTCAAAAAAAAAAAAAAAGAAAAACCCAGTTAGGTAAAGCAGTATTGAAAGGCAGTCATGGGTAAATTCTTGGGGATCCTGGAATGCAGAAAAACAGGAGGCAGAGATGTGTGGTTTGAACTCTCCCTACCAATCCACAATCTATCTGAAAGTCTGCTAGTCCCATGCTATATTCTTATTCATTCATTCAATAAATATATGCCAAGCACCTACTTTGTACCAGGAAGACACATCCCTGGTGACTATGTTTTCTTGCTTGGTATCTCTTACGACAGTGACACATGACCGAGGTGAATAAGGAGGGTAACCTGTGGCAGTTCTTAGCTCTCCTCTTTGCTAGTAAGATAATAATAATCTTCCTACTTATTCTTTAAGACACTGTTCAAATCCTGCTTCTTTCCTGTTTTTCTCTGTGCAGTTATCTTTGCACCAGGACCACGAACTTTATTGGTATGTCTTTAATGTGGTATTTCAAATTTGGCTTGTAATTATTTCTATGTATTTTATCTTATACTTAGACTCTGCACTCCTGGAGGGATGGGCTATGTCTGCTGCTATAGTGCCTAGATTAGAGATTTATATATAGGCATGTGTTGAATGCAAGAAATGCAAACAGTGTAACATTGGCTCCCAAGAATTTGACATTGTGGCCTTGGCCTCATTGACAGAGTGCTTTTAACACAGTGTTTTTAAATTCTTGAAAAATTATCTGTTTTTTATAGTTTTATTAAGATACACTTTACATATCATTAAATTCAATGATTGCTAAATATTTAGTTCAATGATTTGTAACTTTTTTTTTTTCCTGAGACAGAGTTTCACTATGTCGCCCTCGGTAGAGTGCTGTGGCTTCACAGCTCAAAGCAACTTCACACTCTTGGGGGTAAGTGATTCTCTTGCCTCAGCCTCCCAAGTAGCTGGGACTATAGGCACCCACCACAACACCTGGCTATTTTTTGGTTGTAGTTGTCATTGTTGTTTGGCAGGCCCAGGTTGAATTCAAACCTGACAGCTCTGGTGTATGTGACTGGAGCCCTAGCCGCTGAGCTACAGGCACCAAGCGAATGATTTGTAATTTATAGAATTGTGCAACTGTCATAACAATTCAATTTTAGAATGTTTGTGTCACTGCTCCTCCTCTTAAATTTCCTCATGGCTATTTGAAGTCATTTTTTTTTCTTAATCCCAACCCTAGGCAACCACTGATCCATTTCTACTTCTTTGAATTTGTCTTTTCTAGACTTTCCACACAAAGAATCATATAACATGTCATCTTTTGTGTCTGGCTTCTTTCACTTAGCATTACGTTTTTGAGGTTCATCCAGGTTGCAGCGAGAATCAGTATTTTGTTCCTTCTGTCGCCGAATAATAAGTATTTGTATTCTATGGCATACAAATATGCCATATTAGGTTTATCCATTCACGAGTTGATTCATATGTGGATTGTTTCAGTTTGGGGGTATTATGAATAATGCTGATGAACATGAACATACTAGTCTTTGCGTTGATATGATATTGTCACTTAATTTGTTCAGCAGATATTATACAGCACACCTACTACCCCAAGTGCTGCATTGCTACACAGGGATGCCTAACACAGACGAAATTACTGCCTCTAGGGAGTTTGCATGTAATAGCAAGAGACAGCAGACTGAGGATATTCTGTAGTATTGTGGAAGGAAAGTGCCTCAGAGGAGAGTAAAGCTGGAGAGGAAGATGAGGAATGCCAGAATGGATGTGGTTATAATTTTGAATTAAATAGTTTCAAGGAGGAACAAATTGAAATAGTCAAAACTTGAAGGAGGTGAGGGAATGAGCCTAGAGGACCCCAGGAAGCAATAGCCTGGAGGTGGGAGCAGGACCAGCGTTCTGTGAAGAGAATAAGGGGCCGCAGCTGCTTTGTTCCGGCTGGAGCAGAGAAAGTCAGGGGGAAGGTGGTGACTCAGGAGGTAAGAAAGGAGAAGGGAATGAGGCCTTTAGGGTCATGTAGTCCATTCTCAAGGTTTAACTTCCTTTAGGGATGTGGGAAGCCCTCAGAGGGTACTGAGCACAGGAGTGACATGATCTCCCTTAGATGTTACAAAGCTCTCCCTGGCTGTTCCATTGAAATCAACTGTAGGCAGCAAAGTTGGAAGCAGGAAGAACAGCTAGGAGGCTGCCGCAAGAAAGGATTGGGGCAGGGACTGAGGTGGTCGAGTGGAGGTCGAGAGAGGTGGTTGGATTCTAGACAGATTTGGGCAGTAGAGTCTTCAGGATTTGCTGCTGCATTAGATGCCAGATGGTGGGAGATGATGGTGGGAGATGTCACCCAAGACAGAATGACTGCAAGGTTTTGGCCTGAGTGACTGGAGAGATGAAGTTTGAATGAGATTAGTTTAGTTTAAGAGCTGGGACCTGAAATAGGGAAGATCCTTTCTACTGAGACTGAGGTGGGACAGACAAGGTGAAGGAGGCTCAGTCCCACTTAGAGTCAGAACAGTAGCTGATTGTGTCAGTTCAATCTGGACTATTCTTTTCTGGCTATGCCTCACCCTACATGCCTCCGAATTAAGAAGATAGACACAAAAAATGGACTACTATGATTACAGTACCCTCCCCCAAATCCTAGGTAAAGACTGGCTTGGCCCAAATATCTGGTATATGTGGCTGGAGGGCAGTTGTTGAGTCTTCTCTTCTAAGCCGAACAAAGCTAAATTTTGTACTTACTTTGTGTAGCTGTGTTTGCTAGCACTTATATTACATGTTGCTAAGTGCTTTTATTCTTTTCAAGATAAGAACACTGATATTCTCACAACTCATCTGATGAGGTTTGGAGAAAAGGGAGCTGGTGTATGTGCACACACAGAGACGTGTGTAGAGGGGTGTATTTAAGAGCACAAGTCATCCTGGTGTCTGTGTGGGAAGACACTTGGAAAAAAACATGATCACAAATGAATACCTAAAGTGGAGTAGAGTTAACTCAGAAGGGTTTATTATAGTGATGCAAATATCCAATAAACTTCTTATCAGAATTTGCCAAAATCCCCTGGTTTTAAAGGCTTTGTTGAAGGTGACCTGATCTCTGAGAAGGAAGAAAGCAGATTCCTGCTGCTTCCAGTGCTGTATGCAACATTTGGTTTGGAAACAACTCTCCACTGCAGGTTGTGTAGCCCAACTGAAAACCATTTGTGGTCTCGTCATGTATTCTTCCCAGTCCTTCTTCTTTCCATGTCCCTGTTTTCTCTTCTTGCTCCAAAGAGTGAGAGAAATACTCTTCTTTTAAAAGAAGTCAGGTTCTTTAGGGCTTTTCCTCCTAGTCTATCATCCAGATGGAGGTGTCTACAGAATTGCTCTTTGTCAAGCTTCCTATGGGTAAAGAAGGTCTTCCCCTAAATGGTGTGTATAAAGCTTAGCATGCTAGCAGTGATCCTAGTGGTGTTCATAATTTCTCTTCTCCAGAGGGCATGTTGAATTGTGTGGGTTTAATTTGGGCTTGAAGCAACATGAAGAACCTGCCAGATGATGAGAGTTCGTGCAACTCTTCTGGGACAGGACAAATACAGTACCTGTCCTAAATTGCCTGGGTACAGAGATTAAGGACTACTAGTATCTTCAGAGGAACTAGAGTTTTCTTGGATGGGAATTTTAAATTTTATTAACATCTTCCTTGACTTTTAAATTGAGATCTGAAAAAAAAAAGCAAACTGGAAATTATTTTATGGAAGTGAGATCAGTTCTTAAAATTACTGTCCAATGTTAGACATGATTCTGGGAGCCATCTGGTCCACTGGGTTTTCAGCTAGGTTTCTTTCCAGGCCTCAGCTGCTTGAAAGGATAGAGCGTGCTGACCATCCATAGGACTTGGTTCCCATATTTAGTCAACCTGTCATCTTTATTTGTAGTCAAAGAGATTACAGCTATTGCTCCTTCCTTTCCTATGTGGCCGTTTGATCACAGAAGGAAATTAATTGGCCTAGCGTGATTTGCCTTTTGAAAAGTCATGTTGGTTTCTACCCAATACTTTGTGCTTTTCAAGTTGATGCTAATTGACTGATGTTAAGTTCTGTATTTTCCCTGATATTGAAGTTAAGCTGACAGGTCTATAATTACCAGGATTGTCCTTTTTCCCTTTTTAAAAAGATGAGCACTTCATTTACCGTTTTTCCATCTACAGGGACTTTCTTTATCCTCTTGAGTTCTCAAAAATAATCACTAGCAGCTATGTAATAACACCTGCCAATTCTTTAAGTACTCCTCGAAGTATGTCATCAGGCCCTGCTGATTTGCCTAAAGCTGGCTTTTCAAAATACTTTTTAACCATTTTATTTCCTATTCTTGTTTGCCTTGACTGGGTTGGCATTGTTCTGATAACTGAATTGCTGATGATTTTTTGTTGTTGTTGTTTTTTAAGACTAAAAAGTTTCAGTATCTTGATCTAGCCATCATCATGAACTTCTTCACCTCTCTTTGATGTGTTAAATGAGATATTTCATTGGAACTCTAGGCTCCCATCACTAGATAGTTTTGTCTGTTACTTTTTATGTCTACTACAAATTGCATTTCCTGTTCTTCACTGTTCTGATAGAGCATGCTGTATGTTTCAGTGACACACATTTCTTTTGGACACATCTTTGTGGTTTAGATGTTCTTACAAACGTCCATTGCTTATTTAAGGTTCACTTTTTTTTTTTTGAAAAAATAAACTCTTTACCTTGAAATAATTTTTGATTTGCAGAAAAATTGCAAATTGCAGCTTTCCCTAAGGCTAACTTCTTACATAACCTGGTACGTTGGTCTGAACTCAGGAATTAACATTAGTAGACTACTAACATTGTAGTTGTCTACCTACTAACTAGATTCCCCTACAAACTAGATTCCACCAGCTTTTCTACTTATGTGTTCTTATTTTTCTGTCCCAGGATCCAATCCAGGATCTCACATTGTATTTAGGACATTCATTAAATTTTTTTTTTCATTTCCAGTGATTCAAAATGATACTGTGTGTTTATGTCCATCAAGATTCTAGTAATCTTCCGTACTCAACTCATTATTTTTATCTATAGGAATCAAACTAGGCCCCAAACAGTGTTATCCATATCCTTCAAAGATGAATTTGCTAACGTGAGCTCTACCCAATATCAGTGAATGCTCCCTGTGTACCAGGGAATAGAGCCTGGGAAAATTGCTCAAGAAAGCCCTTTCCTTTTCTGTTTTGATCATTTTATTTTGATATCTCTGTAGTTCGTTTCTCCTTTCACTGTAATTGAGACACTCTTTTGATTCCTGGGCAAGGCCAGAAGTACAGCAGGTTGAGATGCAACTTTTAGGGAAGTGTTTAGTTTCAGGGCCAAGCAGGTGCAGGCTGGCACCCGAAGACTGAGTGCCCACAGATTCTGTACCCAAGATACCTCACTTGTTGTACCCTAGTCCCTCCTCTGTTCTTGAGTTTTGAAGTGTAATTTATTCCTGATTTGCAAGGCCATATCATATCATTACCCACTCTTTGACTTCCACACCGTTCATTACACATAACATCTGATGTAATATTTTAATATTCTGACACGCCTGAGGCCTTGAACCATGACCTTCTGTGTATTTCCTCAGCTCCTTGTTAGATATTAGTCAAAATTTCAGAAAGTCTTGGATTTCCCCTTTGTTTCCACCTTACACTTTTTTTTTTTTTTTTTTTTAGAGACAGAGTCTCACTTTATCGCCCTGGGTAGAGTGCCGTGGCGTCACACTGCTCACAGCAACCTCCAGCTCTTGGGCTTAAGCGTTTCTCTTGCTTCAGCCTCCCGATTAGATGGGACTATAGGCGCCCGCCACAGCGCTCGGCTATTTTTTTTTTTTTTTTTTTTTTGCAGTTCGGCCGAGGCCGGGCTTGAACCCGCCACCTTCGGTATATGGGGCCGGCGCCCTACTCGCTGAGCCACAGGAGTCGCCCGATCTTTAAAAATTTTCAAGGCAGAGTGAGAGGCTGGGGTCTTGCTGTGTGCCACACCTCTGGGGGGCAAGATA
>CAUYON010074978.1:0-23278 GCA_963573935.1 Arctocebus calabarensis | reverse complement strand
TTATATAGTGATCAAGAAAATGCCATGAAGGCTATCTGTAACAGTATGATCAAAATATTTCTGATTGTATATGAAGCACATTCTGCCCTATGATTGCACCAATGTACACAATTATGATTTAATAAAATTATTTTTAAAAAATGACAAAAAAATGAATAAATTCAGCACTGATTATGTACCAGGCAGTCTGAAAAGTGTGGGGGGAAATATAACCATCATTCTTAAAGAACTTGTAGTCTATTAGGGCAATGTCAGAATGAAAATGATCAAGTTCAGTAAGACCAGGTGATTGCCCTGAAGAGCTGTGGGATCAGTGAGGACTGGGGGAAGAATCTCTTCAGAATCCCTGGCCTGGCTGTGCAGAGCACATGCTCTGAGTCCAGGCTGCCCACAGGCAAGTCCTGACTCTCTTCATTGACCTTGAGCTAGGAGCTTTACACCCTATACCCGTTTCCTCATCTGTCAGGATGCTTGTGAACTGGCTGAATAAAGCTCAAGGTTCTGTGCTGTGTTTGTCATTCTCAGTGTCTGATGCACAGAAAAATTGGGAAATAGGCTGAAGGTGCTCTCTAGATCCTGCTTTACATTGAGGAAGGGGAGGTGGGAGTGTACTGGTTGTCAGTCTGACAGCTATCCGATGGCTATCAGATGACATTGTATCTTTTCACCCCAAATGAAAGATCCATCCTGTTGTGTGACCAGAGATGTGAGAGGGCTGCAGCTTTGCCTCAGGTGCAAGCTTGCTTCTGTAATGTGAAAGGTGCAAGAAACAGGCTACCACTCTGTTACGGCATGTAGCAAATTAACTTTATTTCTGACCACCTTATATACATTGGCAATCACATGCACACTTAATCTATGACTTACAACATTCACCATTATCTAACTTCTTCTATCTAATTCTAAACCTAAGTGGCAAACATCAAGTCTGCAAACCAGTACAAGGCTCTTTTACTTTACATTCCCTGCAAACGAGCCTCAGCTTTTGTGTAAGAAATCTGCATAAAAACAACAGAAACAGAGCTACAGGGGAATTGCTTTCTGAAACTCCTCATGCGCTCACCAAGTTAACCTTAAATGGGTTTATAACTTTGTTTTTCCACAGTGCTGAAATTTTTAGGCCTTTAGACAAAATATGCAAAATATTGTGTCAACCTCTGGCCCAGTGTCTCCAAGCAGGAAGCTTTTCAACTTCTAATTCATTGGGATCAATGGCTACAAAAACTTCAAAGTATCTGTTTCCAGATCACTAGAAAATAGCCTTTGTGTTTGCCTCAGGGCAGCCAAACCTCTTGCTTTTTCTGTGATAGCAAAAGTCAATTTAACCCATTAGTGGCTCACTTGAATGAGATGCACATGTGGGGTTTTCTCACTCCACACCATCCTCTTATCAGTGCCACACCCCTGGTATGAAGTCTCCATAGCTAAATCTCACCCAGCACAACCACTATCTGTTTGACATTGGTCAAGGAATGATCTCTGGACTGCAGCTTTCTCATGTGGCAGATTTTTTTCCCGCAAAATAAAACTTAACTGGTAAAATTATATTTAAAATCATTTAAAGTCTCTGGAAATTGTCCTAACCATACACAGTATAACTAATGGAGAAATATTCATTCCAGAACATCTATTACATCTCTATAAAATTAACCAGAATCTGTGCCAGGACCTCCTCCTGCTTCGTGCTGAGAAATTCTCCTGTGGATATGCACAGGCCACCTCCTAGTCCAGCTCTGGGTCTGGGACTATAGTTTTACCCCAGGAAGGGCACACAGCAATGTTTCTCACCCTCCTCCAAGCCCTGTGCTGCAGGAGCTCCATTCCAGCCAGGTGGGCCAGAGACAACCTGTCTCTCTCCACCTTCTCAGTGCCTACTCTTAGCGTGGAAGCTCCCCTGAGGGTGACACAGGTGAAAGGATGGGGTCTCTGTGTCCCCCACCTAAGCTTGCTTGTACACTCCACACCTGGCAAGACAAAACCAGTTCTGCCCCTTTCTCAGTGCTTACCACAGAGAAAGCGAGGTCATTGTGGGGAAAGGAGACCCCAAACCTACAAGATGGGTACAGTGGGGCAGGGACTCTGCCTAAGGGAAAGATGGGCCATAAGGGTGAAGAGCTCCGCGGCTGTACCTGGGCGGCTGAGTATAGGATTTGGAACAGATCTGGAAAAATCTGTGCCCAGTAGTGTTCTTGAAAAGAATGCAGACCTTAGTGGGGGAATAAAAAAGAGCAGGCTAGTTGACACAGAATTCATGCAAAATGCCAGAACAGCCATAAATGTTAACAAAGAGAACCAAAAAAACATGATGGCTAAGAAGAGTCCTCCTGGGATCATGGTGAGCCCTGGGGTCAGGAGAGTTATGAGCAGGTGCTAGACTGCGCTCACATAGGGGCACCCAGAGCAGGGTGTGAAGAGGACAGGAATGAGCCCCCAAAGGCACACGGACCCTTCCACATGGAGTGGAAGGTCACTGGTAGGAGGGGTTTGGACACAACATGAAGCCAAACACTGACAGAACCATAAACTATTCTGAGTCAGAGGCTGCTCCTGGACAGTCAGGCTTAAAAATAGTCATACAATGCAGCCCTGGTGGTATGGAGGGCTATGTGTGCCCCGGGCTGTTCTCTCTCAAGAGTAAGCACAGAGGAAGGGCCAACCTGCCACTCCCTGGTTGAAAATGGTGCAGAAAAATGTAAACTCCCTAAACCATGATAGAAGCCTGAAAGAAAATACTTATCCAATGATAAAGGGTAAAAATCTATCTGGCTAAAGGGGATTAAGCACATCATCTTTCCAATAGGTAACCTAGGCTGGCCCAGGGGTAACCCCTAAGGAGCAAAGATAAAAGATAAAAACTTGGAGGAAAAAAATATGAGCAGGGACAGGAGAAGCTGTACATTGAAAAGTAATAGATTTAGCTTTAGCCAAGTCTTACACACCCATGCACAAAAGATGGAGATAGCAACCACCAAAACTACTGGTAGGGAGATTGGCATCAAGATTTGGTGTACTATGTTTATTAGGGTGGAAAGCTCACTGGTGCTCATGGCATGGGGGAGAAAGCTTTCCCTAGACAAAATTAAGATACGCAAACATAAAATTTATTTTATCTTCTTAGAAGGAGATGAGTAAGATAATAAATAATAAATAAATAAATGCAGACACATCTCGAAGTGTGGAATTGAAAAGACAGAATTTTCAGCAAGATAATGATAATTCATAAAATAGTAGAGAAACCAAATAATAAGAACTGGCTTCTAATCAGAAACAATGGAGTTCAAAGGGCAATGAGATGACTTAGTCAAAGTACTGAAGACAAAAGTCTATCTTCCAAGAATCTTAATTCCAGCAAAATTATTATTTTTTTTAGATTGAAGGCAAAATAAAAGACATTGCCAGATAAACAAAAGCTGAGAGCATTTGTTGGTAGTAGAATTGTCTTACAAGCAATGTTAATGGAAGTCCTTCATACTGGAAAAGAAAAAAAAAAGACATCAGACAGTAAATCCTCAAGGAAAAAGATCATCAGTAGAGGCAATTATGTCAGTAATTGAAAAAGACAAAGTAACTTCATATTCTTCTCCTTTTTTATATTTACTAATTTGAAAAGCAATTGCATAAATCAATATGCATTTGTGATATAAGGTCTATACATACAGAAATGTTTTTCTTGACAGTAATGGCAACATTAGGTAAGGGGACGTGAGTATTAGAGAAAGTGACAACTGATGGTGACTCAAAACTTCAGAAACAGAGAAGAGAAGGGGTAAATAAGACAAGGGGTAAATCATATAAACTAATGACTGGTAATGTATTGTTAATACATATAAACTAATATGCATATATACATATACATATAAACTAATTACTATGGTAATGTATTGTTGGCTTTGTAACATAGTAGATGTAAAATGTATAACAATAGTGGTAGGAAGGAGGAAGTAATAGAACAATATAGGAGTTCAATTTCTATATTTAACAGTGTCGTTGTTAGTGAAAGCTCAGGACTTGTCCCCAAAGCTGCATCAGAACACCAGACAAGTACTTTAAGAAGGAAAGAGAAATATATTACTTTCCTGGCAAAGGAGGAAAATGGCGGACTCTCATCTCAATATCCAAATTCCTACTTCAAGGCTGAAGCTCAGTGCTTTTAAAAGTTTTGATTAATCCAATAATCCTATGTTGGGCTAAACTAGTCTAGGGGCCTCTGGCCATATGATCCCCTTTCGCTATCTCCTGTGGCATAAAGAACAAGGGGCATTCCTCTGTCCCTCCCAAATACTGGCCTGAGGTTTCAGTTCCCAAAGTTTTGGGGAGAGAGAAAATATCTTTGCCTTTCCCCACCCAGGCCATTTCCTCTGCAATATTGTGGGTTAAAATATATCCCCCCCCATTAAGGTGTGCTGAAGTCCTAATAGTCAGTACCTGTGAATGTGATATTATTTGGAAATAAAGTTCTCACGAATGATATCAGGTGGAATGAGGTCATCCTGAACTAGGGTGGGCTCTACTGCAATGGCTGTTGTCCTTGGAAGAAGGAGCATAGACTCAGAGACACAGGAAAGAAAGAAGCCTTGTGAAGACGGAGATGCAGACTGGAGTTTTGCAGCCTTAAGACAAGGAGCACCGGGGACAGCCAGCGACCACTAGAAGCTGGAAGGGGCAAGGAAGGGTCCTTCCCTAAGGCTTGGGAAGGGATGACAGCCCTGCCCACACTTTGTTTCCACACGCTGGCTTCCAAAAGTGGATCAATGTTAGTTGTTTTACATCCCCAGGATTTTAATATGTTATTACAAAAACCCTAAGAAACTAATATGCACTGGAACTAAATCATATATGTGTAAGAATCAGATTCATACAAAATGTACGTGATAAATTCTAAAGCAGCCACTAACAAGTAACTCAAAAATATCTTTTTTAGAAATTGTAAAAGAATTAAGATTTAAGGAAGAAAATATTAACCTAAAACAAATAATAAAAAGATAAGGCATTTAGAAAATAAATAAATCTGTATGCAGATTACCAATAGTAACATGAAGAGATTGTCAGATTGAATAAGTAAACACTCTGCACGCACTTCATAGGGGACTTAATTTAGATTCAAAGATCCCAATCAATTGGAAGTGGCTGAATAAAGATATATCATCATATAGAAACATAAAAGAGCTAGAATGGCTATACTAATATGAGATATAGAGAGATATTTGAAAATATATCAGGGTTAATCTGTCAAAGATATAGTAATGCTAAACATGTGTGCACCTAACATCAGACCCCCAAAATACATGAAGAAATACCTGACAAAATTGAAGAGATAATCAGACAATTGAAATGAGGGATGCTTGGAGACTCCAATACTCCACTTTCAACAACAGAGAAATTCAGCAGAAGATCATCACGGAAGTAGAAGACTCGACCTCACCATTGACCAGCTACACCTGGCAGACATCTACAGCACACTCTGAAGATAGAAGCAGATGGCATTCTGTTGATGAGCAGGTGGTGCCTTCTCCCAGGATGGACCATAGGACATAAATAAGCCTCAAAACATTTGAAAGGATCAAGATCAACAAGGTACGTTATTTAATTGCAATGGCATTAAATTAGAAAACAATTTTATAATTAAATTTAAAACATTTACAATATGTGGAAATTACACAACATACTTCTAACTAAATCAATGAGCCAAAGAAGAACTCATAACGAAAATTAGAAAAATACTTTGAGATCAATGAAAATGAAAACTTGTGGCTTGTGACTTGGTGCCTGTGGCTCAATGGGCTAACGTACACCTGAGCTGGCGGGTTCAAATCCAGCCTGGGCCCGCCAAACAATAGTGATGGCTGCAACCAAAAAATGGCTGGGTGTTATGGCGGGCACCTGTAGTCCCAGCTACTTGGGAGGCAGAGGCAAGAGACTCGCTTGAGCCCAGGAATTAGAGGTTGCTGTGAGCTGTGATGCCACAGCACTCTATCCAGGGTGATAGCTTGAGGTTCTGTCTCAAATAAATAAATAAATAAATGAAAACGAAAACTTGTGAAATGCAATGAAAATTTGCAGAAAGAAATTTATGTAGTTGTGAAGGCCTATATTAACAATCAAAATCACTCTGAGATATTATCTAACTCCTGTAAGACTGGCTCATATAAAATCCCACAACTACAGATGTTGGCAGGGATGTGGAGAAAAGGGAACACTTCTGCACTGCTGGTGCATTAATATGTCCTTTTTGGAAAGAAATATGGAGAATACTCAGGGATCTAAAAGTAGACCTGCTATTTGATCCTGCAATTCCTCTATTAAGTGTATATCCAAAAGACCAAAAATCACTTTATAACAAAGATATTTGCACCAGATTGTTCATTGCAGCTCAATTAATAATAGCCAAATCATGGAAGAAGCCCAAGTGCCCATTGACCCATGAATGTATTAATAAATTGTGGTATATACATGGAATATTATGTAGCCTTAAAAAGATGGAGACTTTATGTCTTTTGCATTTACATGGATGGAGGTGGAACATATCCTTCTTAGTAAAGTATCTCAAGAATGGAAGAAAAAATATCCCATGTACTCAGTACTATTATGAAACCAATTTACAATCACTTACACTTTCATATGAAGAATAGATCACAACTATGACCCAAGATGAAGGAGGGAGGAGGCGGGGCTGGGAAGGGAGAGGGGAAGTCAGATCAAGGGAGGGTGAATGGTGGGATCACACCAATGGTGAGTAATGCAAGGGTACATGTCAGATCTATTAGTATAGAGTATAAATGTCTTAACATGATAACTAAGTAAATAAGACAAGGTATATATTAACCAGTATGATGTAAGCATTCCTAATTCTATATGAAATCAGCACATTGTACCCCATAAATTCATTAATGTATACATGATCTGTGTTTATGATTTAATAAAAAAGTAAAAAAAAACTCAAATAGTCTAATTTTTCACATTAAGAAACTAGACAAAGAAGAGAAAACTAAGACTAATGCGTGTAGAAGAAATGAAATAAATGTAGAGAATTATTTCAATAGAGAACAAAAAAGCAATCAAGAAAATCAGTGAAACCAAAAGTTAGATAAAAAGGTCAATAAGCATCACAAAACTGAAGCTAGAAGTAACCAAGAAATAGAAGTCTTAAATTAATGAATTAAAGAAATGACCTCACTACTGCCCTTACAATATTAACCTAGATTGCAAGAATACTATAAACAATTCTACAGTAATATGTTAGATAGCTCAGATGAAATAAATAAATACCCAAAACCCAAATGGTCTTAGGAAGAACTAGAAGATCTAGAAAAAAAAAAAGACCAAAGAAAAAAGAGATTAAATGAGTAGGTTAACAAAACAAAACCCCAACACTTTCCATATAGAAAAGTGAATATTACTAAATATTTAATAAAAGTTTAATACAGATTTTTCACAAATTCTTCAACAAATGAGAGAAAAAAGTATCATTCATTCCATGAGGCCAATATTACCTTTTTACCAAAATCAGATGAAAACATAAGAAAGGAACCAGAGCTAATAGCCCTAATGCATATAGATGCAAAAATGCTGAGGAAAATATTGGCAAAGTAAATTCAGAGCCATATACGAAAATATTATGCATTGTGTGGAATTGATCACAGGGATGAAAAGTTAGTTGAACATCCAAAATATTAGTGTAGAACACCATGTTAAAAAAGGACAAATTGTTAAGAGATTTTAATCTAAAATATGTAAGTAACATTTACAATACAACATTAAAGCCTCCACAATTTAGAGACGGATGTAGTATTTTAGTAGACATTTCTGCAAAAAGGATGTACAAATGGTTAAGGAAGCATGTTCCTCGTTATGGACATTGGGGAAGCACAAAAGCTCAAGAAGAGACCATTTTAGACCCACCAGAACAGTTGTAGTTAAAATGACCGACAATAGTAAGTGTTGATGAGAATGTGGGGAAATCAAAACTCGAACATCGCTGGTGGGAATGTAAAATAGTTCAGCCACTTTGAAAAACAGTTTGGCGGCGCCTCAAAAAGTTTATCATGGAGTTACCATATGTCCCAGTAATTTCATTTCTAGGTATCTACCTAAGAAAACTGAAAACATACGTCCACACAGAAACTATAAATGGATAATCATATGGCATGTGAATTACATCTCAATGCTGTGTAAAAAAAGACTACCACAGATTAATTGGGGCTCAAATATACGTTAAATACTATGCAGATATGAAAATGAACAAATTTATGCATGATAAGGGAAGATACACAGTTGAGTAAGACAGACAAGGAATGGTGATTCTGTTGACATAAATACATTAATCTGTGGCAAGCAGTAGGGACAGAGGTCATCCTTGGGTGGAGGGAAGGAGTAGGCCCAGGCCAGGGTGACCTTCTGACCTGCTCCTAATATTTAATTTCTTAATCTGGGTGCTGGTTACATGGATGAGTTCAGCTGAAGTGAAATTAATTGAGCTGAGCCCGGCTGACTTTGTACACTTTTCTCAATGTGTGTTATATACTTCAATAAACAAGACTTTAAAATGTTCTATATGTCACATCATTTTTGTGTGTACCCTTGTTCTGAGCTATGATGGAGAAGCAGCCAGCTGCACGAGATTTTCAGTTTGGCAACATGTTCTTTGTTGATTCAGCATAATATTTAAGAACCACATGCAGAGCCTTTGAAAACGGCCCAGATTTCTGGATCAAGAAAGTGGACTGAACATTGTAACAACTTCTCTTTCCCCAATTACCCATTGAATTGGCAGAAAATATATAACTTTGCTTAAACATAAGGAAGGGAGCCGGCAGTAGACCAGATATTTTGAGTTATCTTGGGAGATAGAAAGCAGATTGGATTGGATTGATGAAAGAAAAAAAAAGAAGAAGAAAGAATTAGAGATGGTAGCCTCCGCTAGAGGTAAGAGCGTCCCTGTCCGAGGCGGCCCCAGAGGAGCCTTAGATTTATAGCCACAGTACACAGCAAGGAGAATGAGGCATGGAGCTGGTATGGGGTGCTGTAGGAGAGTCAAGAACTCCATTCAGAGCAGCCAGGCTCGTCTAACCCGTGCTTCACCCCAAAATTCAGGTCCCAGGAAGCTGAAGGCTGTTGCTTTGGCCACTTTGCTAAATCACAAGGCTTTTCCTCTACAGTAGACAGTCTGTTAGGGATGCTGGGATGGTAGGATTTGGTGGGGGGGCTGGAGAGAAGCACACAGCAGAGCCCCAGCTCCTGTGGCCCCCCACAGAGGGTTCAGGGACCCACTGCAGGGGCAGCCAGTGGGTGCTCATCCTTACCCCCAGGGTTGGTGATGGAGGCTGGATTGCTCACTGCTCAGCTGTGGTCCAGTACCAGCTCCTGGGGGCTCTTGAGCCCCTCCAAAACTGCTGAATCCCCATCCTCAAGGTAAGCAGGGCCTCAGGTGGGTCACCCCCACATTAATCATGGAGACAGGTGTTTCCTGACACTTTATTTTAACTCTGTTGGTCACATGCATGTCACCACATCACTATGTATTCCTTTTGCTTTACAAGGGAAATTTCCCTCAAAGTTGGGGGCTAAAAAGGGAATGAGCTTCCTATATCCAGAGGTTTCTCCAGAGGAAGTGGGCCAGTAGGAGTATCCATCTGCATATCTGCATATCTGCCCATCTCGAGACTGACTGAGGAGGAGGAACTGGCTCACAGGTGTAGAGAATGGACATCCCAGGATTGCAAGGTGAAGGGCAAGCTGAGACCCAGGAAGCAAAGGTGCGGACAAGGCCCATGTCCCGCCCAAGGCAGTCAGGCCTGGACCCTTCCCTACGAGGGCGGGCTCAGCCTTGCATTCTCCTCAGCCCTGCACGGGGGGACAAGGCCCCTGACACTGGGGAGCACAATCTGCTTTCCCCAGTCTCCCACTCCAACGTTAATCTCACCCAAAGTCACCCTCCAGTATACCTAGAATGATGTCTGACCAAGTGTGTGTCACCCTGTGGCCCAGCGAAGTTGACGCGTAAGATTAATTATCATTACTGATTGTTTAATCCCTTTAGTGTGTGTCTTTTGAACACCTGCTTGGGACAGGGGCTGTGACAAGTACACAGGGGTATTGGGGAGGAACATGGCCAGTGCTCTTGGACTTCCCTGGTGACCCTTGGGTGGTGCTCGTCTCAAGTCCAGGCATGGGTCCTGTTGCTTTGCTTCCTAAGGGCTCTGACAGAACACAGGAGCAGAGTCGGGAATTACCAAAAAGCCCTTTGTATGAATTATTCTTTAGGAGGATCATTTTCTCCACAGCCTTCCCTTACTCTTTGCCTTTATTTTCACTTCTCTTATTTTTATTTATTTATTTATTTATTTGTTTGTTTGTTTGTTTATTTATTTATTTATTTATTTATTTATTTATTTATTTATTTATAAGAGGAAGGGCTTCATTCATTGGCCGGGAGTTACAGCATAGAATTCCAAATGGCCCTGCTTCCCAACTGGCTTGGTCTTTCCCTTTTTTTCACCAGTCAAAAAGTTCCAGCCCACAGGAATCTTTCTCACTGGTCCGTTTGAATCGGGTGGGAGATGCTATTCCAACCCCCACAGAACTACAGGATTTCACAGCAGTGGAAAGTTCCAAGTTCCAGGAAGTTAAGTCTACAAATTCCCAAGAGCTGAGTCACCATGGAGAGGACCCTGCAGGTGTATCCTGTGGTGTCCTTGAGAAGACCTGTTCTCCTAGATGCACCTTCCCGGGTATCCTCTCTCATTCCCCCCTTTTGAGACTACATATATATTTTAATTTGGGGTCACAATATTAGTTTGCTTCTGCAGGTGCCGATATTAATCACTTTTCACATTTGACTTTATGTCACTTTTCTTCAAAATCTAAGGCACAGAAGCATTTCTGATCCGTCTTATGGTTTCTTTCCCAGTTCCTTCTGCTGCAGCACCGTCACATGGCGCTACAGGCAGTGAACTTCAGAGCCACCTGGCTGCACTTTTCCCTGGTCTGGATCTGCATGCGAATTTCAGGGACTGTGACTCCTCTCGGGTTCACTAAAATATACATAGGAGTTTTCACTTGTCCCTATGTCACATCCCTCCTCCCCTTTGCCCAAAGTTCAATGTTCAATTAAGACAAGTCCCTTGAGGAGTTTCCTCAGGCTTCAGCCATGCACTGACCAGCCAGCTCCCAGTATGTGGCTGGAGCAGGGTATGTTGACCATGTTAAAAGTTACCTTGGGACAGTGAAGCTCTATTCAGCCAGCTGTGATGAATCCAGGCGAGGATTCCTTCTGCCTTCGCAGCCATGCGTATGGTCAGGATGATGGTGTAAAGTCCTTTGTACCTTGGGTTGAAGGGGTTCTGATCCTTGACCTAGACTTGATTCCCTTGATCCCACAGAGAAAGGATGTATAGACACAAAAGACTAAACAGAACACGGTTAATTATCCAAGTGGAGATTTTCCTTGCTACTCTTCCTAGGGCTTTTGTCTGTTCAATTCAGTTTCTCTCAGTTCTTTTAGGAATCTCTGCTAAATTGCAGAGGTTTGGTGGAGGCCTCATCGAACAACACCAGTGGCAAGGCCTATAGCCAATTAAGCTTTGCTTTCTGGAAGAGTTTGTCGATTCCTGCTCTTATGGTCTTGTTCATGCATTTTACTCTGCCCAATCTTTGAGGCCTATATGTCACATATAGTTTCCAAGTGATTTTCAAAGCTTTAGCTATCACTTGCACTATTCTGTTGTGAGGGCTAGTCCGGCCAACCAAAGCCTTCAAGAGGCTAAAGGAAAAACTGTGGGCAGTCCTGATGCTGGGCTTCCCTGACCTGGCCAAGTCTTTTGAACTGTACATGTCAGGAGAAGAAAGAGGAACAACTAGGGTAGTGCTCACCCAGAATGTAGCATCCTAGGCAGGACCGGTTGCTTATCTCTCTAAGCAGCTTGACAGGGTCTCAAAAGGATGTCCCCCATGCACTTGCAGCCACTGGTGCAAGAGGCTGGTAAGTTGACTTTGGGACAAAACTCGAAAGTCTGGGTACCATACACAGTGGTCACTCCTATGAACGCTGAGAGGTATCACTAGTTAACCAACTCATGCCTCACCGAATATCAAAGCTTACTGTGTAAAAATCTCAGGTTGGTTATAGAGATTCTACGCATAAAGCTGTGCACTTAGGACAGAAGCAAACAAAATTAAGAGGCTTCTGGGGAGATACTTTTACATTCCCCTGTTGGCCAAGAAAGTCAACCAGCATTGTGTGGCACGCAACTAACACGATGCTAGACAGAGACCGTTCCTGACACCTGAAATTCAGTCCTACAGGGAGACCCCTTTTATCGATGTATAAATGGACTTTACTGAGTTGTCCAGAAGTAGAAGAAACCAGTGCTTCCTGGTTGTGGTCTGTACATGCTTGGAATAGGTGGAAGCCTTCCCCACCAGGATAAAGGGGGCTCCTGAAGTAGTAAAAGTGTTGCCCACAGAAATCATCCCATGGTTTAGATTGCCACTCTGGTTTAGATTTGACAATGGACTAGCCTTCACTTTGATTTTTAGATGTGTTTTGGGTTGTTCTCTATATTCTATCTGCTTAAATTTTTGCTAGGAGTGTGGTAGAGTTGCCTGAGATCAGAGTACTTGCCCTGCCGCTGCCATGGCCTATGGCATTGGAGGTGCACATGCTATCTGTGGTCAGTGGCATTGGAGGTACAAATGCTGGCACTGGGCTGGTCCTGAAAGGAGGCACATAGTACCGTGTCAGTGTGGGGACAAGGAATTCTCCTCACTCCCTCTTCTGGCTAACCTCGCATGGCGCTAAGCTGTCTGATTCCATTTCCAGATGCCTGGCATTTTCTCATTAGCATTCTCTTCTGTTATGGGCTGAAGTGTTGAAGCCCTGACCCTCAGTGTACTTGTGCTTAAAGATGGGGCCTTTAAGAAAGTAATGGGGGTAAACAGAGGGAATGTGGGGGTTCTGATCCAATATGGCTGGTGTCTGTATAAGAAGAGGGAAGAGGAAGTGACAGAAGGGGGTGGGCACACAGAGGAAAGGCCATGTGAGGAGACAGCAAGAAGATGCCATCAGCAAGACAGGGAGAGGGTCTGGGAGGAGCCACCCCTTGTGGACACCCAGGTCCTGGACTTCCAGTCTCCAGAACTGTGAGAGATACACCATGTTGTTTACACCACCATGTTCATGGTACTTTTTATGGAAGTCCTAACAGACAATCACAGCTTTCCATGATTTAATCCAATGGGCCCCTAACCTCTGCCCTCCACCCCAGAGAACTCAGCCTCTCACCCTTGGGCACCGCCATTTCCAATTGGGTCAAAATCCAGTTCAGGTTCAAGTTGGGCAGACTGTGCTGCTCACAGATGCCTGGAAGTCAGGGAGGACTGTGAGAGCACCAGGAGGCCACAGGATGTTTTCACCCCCAAATGAGATCACATGACGGCAGGTCTTAGTCAAAAACAGGCACAAAAGCAAGTGTGGAAGGTTATCAATTATCATTAATTTAGAACTCCCTTTAGAAATTTTGTCATGGATGAAAATACAACCATGAAACAAACATCATACATTAATAAAGATAAAACATGTGTAATGTGAGCCTTTTCTTTATACAGAGACCAACAGAATCATCATGCAATCTCAGCCCCTTTTATTTTTTAATTTTTTTTAAATTTTATTGTCTTTATTATTAAATCATAGCTGTGTACAATAGTGCAATCAAGGGGTACAATGTGCTGGTTTCATATACAGTCAGATTCCTGAGCCCTCAAGCTCTCAGGGACCACTCAGGGACAGATTCTTGTTCTGCTTTAAAATAAACATATCTACCATTCAAAAGTTCCTCAGAGAGAAAGGCCATGGAACAGACCCCAGGCTGCCAGATAATTGTCCGGGGCGTAAGGTCGGTGTGGTAGAGAGAGGGACAGGAGTGGCCTGAGCCAGCTGTGTGCTGTGTGCTGGCTGACTGCACCTATCTGAGCTCTGCTTTCCTGGCTGTGGAAGGTGAGAAGTGTGCTCCTCCCTGCCCTGTGAAGACTGGGTGAGCGTACTGTGAAAATGCTCAGCTTACATAGAAGCAACTGGAAAGTGTGAGGAGGTGCCTGCTCTGCTGCGGCCAGTGACAGTCCCTGTGCTGAGCCTGGGAGGCTATTTGTGCTGACCCCAGCCTGGGCGTTCCCACCCAACTCTTTATTCCTCTTGAACATCCAAGTTTACCACAGCTGAATGCAGAAGTGTTAGCATTTGGGGGGAGCTATTTGGAATAAAAGTGTAATTCTACAGTGTAAAAGTTTCCCTACAAATGAACCTTCTTGTCTAAAAAGAGGACACTTAGCCATGAGTCGTGTGCCTTCTATGGGGGACACATAGAGACCTTGTCACCTACCAGCATCAGCCAGCCCCTTTAAATGCATTTTTTAAAATTTTAGTTTATACATTATAATTATTTTTCTAACTTACAAAAGTAGGAGAATTTTTTAATTATAAAAATACAAAAAGAAAAAAAAAGGCTCAGTGCCTGTAGCATAATGGTTACAGAGCCAGCCACATGCACTGAGGCTGGTGGGTTTGAGCCTGGCCTAGGCCTGCTAAACAGCAATGACAACTGCAACAAGAAAACAGCTGGGCATTGTGGTCTGTGCCTGCAGTCCCAGCTACTCAAGCAGCTGAAGCAAGAGAATCACCTAAGCCCAGGAGTTGGAGGTTGTTGTGAGCTGTAACACTACAGCACTCTAACAAGGGCAACTCTGTCTCAAAAACAAACAAACAAACAAAAAAACCCTCGATGGTTGAAGGGCCTAAAGAAAACCATTATAACCTCAGTGCAGTTTTTTTGTGCCATTTTCACTCAGCATCTCCATTTGCCAGATAAGTCACATACCTAGACATATACATAGATACATACACATAAGCTCATATACACATGCATGCACACATGGGGACATGTACACACAGGCTCACACACATGCATGTATGCACACAAGCTCTCACAGATGCATGCAAGCACACACATGTGCACATGTGCACACAGGCTCACATATGCACGTGTGCACACAAGCTCACCCACATGAATGCGTGCACACACAGACATGCACATATGCACACAGGCTCATACACACATGCAAACAAGCTCATATACATGCATGTGTCACACAAGCTCTCACATATGCACACGTGCACACACACATATGCACATGTGCATGCATACATGCATCCACACAGGCTCACACACATGCATATGAGAGCACATACATACACTTGTGCACACAGGCTCACACACATGCATGGATGCACACAAGCTCACCCACATGAATGCATACACACACACGCACATGTGCACACAGGCTCACACACACATGCATACATGCTCACGCACATGAAAGCATGCACACAGGCTCACCCATGCACGTGTGCACTCAAGATGACACACATGTACGTGTGCACAAAAGCTTATACACATGCATGTGTGCACACAAGCTCATACACAGCACACAGTGGAGGCTGCTCTACTGAGCCTACCTTTCCAATTTTGCTGGACATAAAAGATGCGGTTCACATCCTTCCTCCACCTCTGAAGCTTTCCCTGAGTATTCTGTGAATCATTTCTTCTCAACTTGATCTCTGCCACTTGTAAACACGTACTGCAGAGAAGCTTACAATTTCCATTACACTATGTCAGTGTTGTCTCCTACACTGGAAAGTAAATTCCATGAAGATAGTGAGTATTATCTTTTCCTCACACCTTTTGTAGTATGCAGAGGTGGAAGCAAGAGATGGATAAAATAAAAGGGATAAACAAATAATGGGTCAAAATTCTCTGCTGCAGTAGAGACATGGGCAAGTCAAGTTGGTTGCTCTTTTGATGGGAAGGAAGTTGACTAGATTTCTTCTGGGCGTTCTTTCATGTACTTGTCACACATAAAATTTTATACTTCTATTTCTAGTCATATAGTATCTGACTCTCCCATTAGGTGAACTTTCCAGAAAGGGGGCTCCCTGTTGGGTTTTTGGCTAGCAGAGCATCTTAGGTGCCCTGTGCAGGGCCAATGAGCTGATGTGCTTACAGATTGGAGCAGTAGTTTTCAACCTTTCTAATGCCATGACCCTTTCATACAGTTCCTCATGTTGTGGTGACCCCCAATCATAAAATTATTTTCATTGCTGCTTCATAACTGTAATTCTGCTACTGTTATGAATTCATACTGTTATGAATGTAAATATCTGATAAGCAGGATGTATTTTCATTGGTCGCACCCACAGGTTGAGAACCTCTGGATTAGAGTAAAGAAGGTGTTCCACGAACCCTGGATGGAGGACCAATCTTCAGGAGTCACATCACTAAGAACTATAAAGTATGACAATTACATTTGTGAGCACATTCTAGAAAAAGTACAAAGTTCCAAAAGCAATTTTGGAACTCTTTCTGGAATGACCATCATAGCCAGCATTGTGTAAGGTCTGACAATTACATTTGTGAACTCATCCTAGAAAAAGTGCTTTGGGCCCAGCCAGGGACTCTGGGAGCTGAGCAACCTGCACCCTCCCTGCCTCCAAGCACTCCCCCCACCCCAGCTTGGCCAGGGACTTCTGGAGCCGAGTGACCCACGACCTCCTTCTGGCGCCCTCCCTGCCTCTGTGCCTAGCCCCTTGCCCAGCCAGAGACTGTGGGAGCTGTGCGCTCTCTTTGCCAAAGTCACCTGGTGCCAGGCATTGCCAAAACTGTGTGCAGCATCCCCTGCCCTGCAGCTGGATCTTTATATGCCATGCGCAAGAGCTGCTCCAACAGCCAAAACCCCTTGGCTGGGGCAGTTGCAGAGGAGCTACACAGGGTCACTTCCTACAAAGATCCAGCAACAATAGTGTGATCCTGCCAGGGTCTAATCTTGGAGAGACACCTCCCCAACTCTGAGGACCACCGGAGGAAACCAGAACTCACTCTGTATGGATACCCTTGCTGCAGAGTGACAGGGCAAAGGCGCAGTGGCTGAGGAAGAAAAGCATTGACTGATTTGTTCCCCTCAGGATTAGACTGAGTCCAAGTGGAACACTCGCCAGTGGCTATTGAGTACCCAAGGCAGGTGGGCCTCAGCTCCCCCAGGCGACTGGTAGCAGAGGGTAGTGGCCAGGCTGCAGGGGCATCGACCTTCCTTTGACTCTGACAGACATTAAGCCCTGGCATGTCTGCTTACTGGAGGGAGCAGGACTGCAGTCCTGTGGGGATGCCAGTTACTGGGTGTGAAAAAGTAGCAGAGTGGAAAAAGAGACCAGCTCCCTGGTCCAATTCTGATACCAGGGGTCCTTTCTGATTCCACAGAGCACCAGAGCAGCCAGTAGACCTCTGCCACCTAGTTTCTGGAGACATTTCAAACTCTCCCACTTGAGAGTTTGTACTGACTGGGTCAATTGGCTTGGAACACCTAACCTGTGCCAATCACCCAAGGACCCTCTTGCATGGTACCCTGGCTGTATAGTAATGGGAAGGGTTGATTTTCCTCTTCCAGTTATTGTCTATGGGGGGTGGGGTGTCTTAGTTACTTGTATTTTTCCATAGCAGACTTCACCAGAGTCACTGATCCACTAGGATTGGACAAGAACCAGCTAAATACAAGACAGAGCCACCTAACCCCACCACAACAAACAGGTTTCCTCAGCCTCAGACTGTAATTCTGTACAGGTCTTATGCAAAGCTATTGGGGAAAAAACTGCAGTCATCAGTCCCAGGTCCTTGACAAAGGGCTCGTTAACCACAACTCCAGAAGCTCCTAATCAAATTTCACATTACCTGCCCACCTAGGCAATGGTGAAAAGCAATCATGAGGCAGAAGCAATGGAAAAACTCTGGCAACATGAATAATCAGAGTAGATCAATTCCCCCAAGGAACAATAAGGCTGACACAGCACAAGATCCCATTCATAAACAAATGGGTGAAATGTCAGAAATTGAGTTCAGAATCTGGATATCAAACAAGATCAACAGAATGGAGGAAAAGATGGAATTAGAATTTTAAGCAGTAATTCAAAAGATGTCTCAAGAATTCAACAAATTCAAAGACAAAATAACCAAAGATTTTGGCACATTGAGGCAAGAATTTGCAGCCCTGAAAGATCTGAAAAATACAGTAGAATCCCTCAGTAACAGAATGGAGCAGGCAGAAGAAAGGATCTCTGACATTGAAGACAAAGATATAGAATACTCTCAAACACTCAAAGAGGAAAAAAAGTGGGGAACAAAAACGAGTCATTCTCTCAGAGAGTTCTGGGATAATTCAAAAAGATCTAATATTCACCTAATAGGAATACCTGAAGGCAATGAGGTTGCTGCAAAGGATACAGATGCTTTACTTGATGAAATAATCAAAGAGAATTTTCCAGACATTCCAAGAGATCCTGAAATTCAGATAGCAGACAGTTTCAGAACATTGGCATGACTCAACCCAAATAAAAATTCTCATAGGCAAATTATAATTAACTTCACCAAAGTTAATATGAAGGAGAAAATTCTGCAAGCTGCAAGACATAAGAAAACCATAACCTACAAGAGGAAGAACATTAGAATGACTGCAGATCTCTCTGCTGAAATCTTTCAAGCTAGAAGAGGGTGGTCATTGACCTTTAATCTCCTTAAACAAAATAACTTTCAACCCAGGATCCTGTATCCAGGTAAACTTAGTTTCATTCTTGATGAAGAAATTAAATACTTTAATGACATCAACATGTTGAAGAAATTTTCCATAACTAAACTAGCTCTCCAGGACGTTCTCAGACCTATCCTCCATAATGAACAACACAATTCTCCACCACCAAAGTAAACCCACTCAGAAACCTTTGATGAAATTCCAACTTCCATAATGGCAAAAGGATTAAAAATGCCCACTGGGCTTTAAAAAAATCTCGATACCCAAAACTCTATCTGGCTTATCATTACTCTCAATTAATATGAATGGCTTAAACTGCCCTCTAAAGAGGCACAGGACAGCTGACTGGATACAAAAACTCAGGCCAGACATCTGCTGAATTCAAGAATCTCACCTTACCTTAAAAGATAAACATAGACTCAGGATGAAGGGATGGTCATCTATAATTCAGGCAAGTGGAAAGCAGAAAAAAGCAGGAGTTGCAATTTTATTCACAGATACAAGAGGCTTTAAACCAATAAAAATAAGGAAAGATAATGATGGTCACTTTTTACTTGTTAAGGGCAACACTCAACATGATGAGATTTCAATTATCAACATTTATGCACCTAACCAGAATGCGCCTCAATTTATAAGAGAAACTCTAACAGACCAGAGCAACTTGGCTTCCTCCAGCACCATAATTGTCAGGGACTTTAACACTCCTTTGGCAGTGTTGGATAGATCCTCCAAAAAGAAGCTAAGCAAAGAAACTTTAGATTTAAACTTAACCATTCAACATTTTCATCTAACAGGCATCTACAGAACATTTCATCCTAACAAAACTGAATACACATTCTTCTCATTAGCCCATGGATCATCCTCCAAAATTGATCACATCTCAGGTCACAAATCTAACCTCAGCAAATTTAAAAGAATAGAAATCATTTCTTGTATTTTCTTGGACCATCAAGGAATAAAAGTTGAATTCAGTAACAATAGGAATCTGCATATACATACAAAAACTTGGAAATTAAATAACCTCATGCTGAATGATAGCTGGGTCATAGATGAGATCAAGGAGGAAATTACCAAATTTTTGGAACAAAATGATAATGAGACATGAACTCTCAGTACCTCTGGGATACCACAAAGGCAGTCCTAAGAGGAAAATTTGTAGCATTACAGGTCTTCCTCAAGAGAATGGAAAGAGAGGAAATCAACAACTTAATGAGACATCTCAAGCATCTGGAAAGGGAAGAACTTTCCAACCCTAAACCCTGCAGAAGAAAAGAAATAACTAAACTTAGAGCAGAACTACATGATATTGAAAACAAAAGAATCCTACCGCAGATCAACCAATCAAAGAGTAGTTTTTTTTCAAAAGGTCAATAAAATAGGTAAACCTTTGGTTAACCTAACCAGAAGTAGAAGAGTAAAATCCCTAATTTTATCAATCAGAAATGATAAAGGTCAAATAACAACAGATCCCTCTGAAATTCAACAAATCCTTAATGAATACAACATAGAACTCTATTCTCAGAAGTATGAAAATCTGAAGGAAATAGATCAATACTTGGAAACATGCCACCCTCCTAGACTTAGCCAGAAGGAAGTGGATATGTTGTACAAACCTATAACAAGTTCTGAACTATCATCAACTATAAGAAATCTCCCCCAAAAGAAAAGCCTGGGACCAGATGGCTTCACCACAGAATTCCACCAAACCTTTAAAGAGGAACTAATTCCTATATTACTTAACCTTTTCCAAAACATAGAAAAAGAAGGAATACTTCCCAACACATTCTATGAAGCAAATATCACCCTGATACCCAAATCAGGAAAAGACCCAACAGGAAAAGAAAATTATAGACTAATATCTCTAATGAATATCGATGCAAAAATGTTCAATAAGATCCTAGCAAACAGAATTCAACAACACATCAAACAAATTATACACCACCACCAGGTGGGTTTCATCCCAGGGTCCCAAGGATGGTTCAATATATGTAAATCCATAAATATAATACATCACATAAACAAATGAAAAACAAAGACCATATGATTCTCTCAATAGATGCAGAAAAGCTTTCTACAATAGCCAGCATCCTTTCTTGATCAGAACACTTAAGAAAATAGGTATAGAAGAAACATTTCTTAAACTGAATAGAAGCCATCTACAGCAAACCCACAGCCAACATCATTATGAATGGAGTAAAATTGAAATCATTTCCACTCAGATCAGGAACCATACAAGGATGCCCACTGTCTCCACTGCTTTTTAACATTGTAATGGAAGTCTTAGCCACCACAATCAGGCGAGAGAGGCAATAAAGGAGATCTAAAGAGGACCAGAGAAGATCAAATTCTCACTCTTTGCTGATGATATGATTATATGCCTGGAAAACCCCAGGGAATCAACTACAAAACTCCTAGAAGTGATCAAGGAATACAGCAACATCTCAGGATAAAAAAATTAACATTCATACACCTGTAGCCTTTATATATACCAACAATAGTCAAGGAGAAAAAAACAATCAAGGACTCTATCCCCTTTACAATAGTGCCAAAGAAGATGAAATATCTGGGAATGTATCTATCAAAGGATGTGAAAGCTCTCTATAAAGAGAAATATGAAACTCTGAGAAAAGAAATAGCTGAAGATGTTAACAAATGGAAAAATATACCATGCTCATGGCTGGGAAGAATCAACATTGTTAAAATGTCTATACTACCTAAGCAATCTACAGATTTAATGCAATCCTTATTAAAGCACCTCTGTCATACTTTAAAGACCTGTAAAAATTAGTACTTTGTTTTATATGGAAACAGAGAAAACCTCGAATAGCCAAGACATTACTCAGAAATAAAAACAAATCAGGAGGAATCACACTTCCAGACTTCAGACTATACTATAAATCGATAGTGATCAAAACAGCATGGTACTGGCACAAAAATAGAGAGGTAGATGTATGGAACAGAATTGAAGATCCAGAGGTGAACTCAGACATTTACCATCATTTTATTTTTGATAAGCCTATTAAAAATATAAATTGAGGGAAAGATTCCCTATTCAATAAATGGTGGTGGGTGAACTGGCTGGTGACCTGTAACAGCCTGAAACTAGACCCACACCTTTCTCCTCTAACAAAAATTGACTTTCACTGGTTAAAGGACTTGAACTTAAGACATGAAACTATAAAAATTCTTAGAGACAGTGCAGGGGAAACGCTTGAAAAAATTGGCCTGGGAGAATACTTCACAAGTAGGACAATTGAAGCAACATCCAAAATACACTACTGGGATCTGATCAAATTAGAAAGCTTTTGCACTGCTAAGAACACACTAAGTAAAGCAAATAGACAGACCTCAGAATGAGAGAGGATTTTCACAAGTTATATTTCCGAAAAAGGTCTAATGACTAGAATCCACAGAGAACTCAAACTTATTACTAAGAAAAAAACAAGTGATCCCATTTCATTGTGGGGAAGAGACATGAAGCTTCTCTGAAGAAGACAGGTATATCATTTACAGATACATGAAAAAATGCTCATCATCTTTAATCATCAGAGAAATACAAACCAAAACTACTCTGAGACACCATCTAACTCCAGTAAGAGTAGCCCGCATCACAAAATCCCCAAACTACAGATGTTGGCACAGATGGGGAGAAAAGGGAACACTTCTGTGCTGCTGGTGGGAATGCAAGCTAGTACATTTCTTTTGGAAGTAAGTTTGAAGAACACGCAGGGATCTAAATATAGATCTACAATTCCTCTTCTAGGTGTATATCCAAATGACCAAAAATCACTTGAAAATAAAGATATTTGCACCAGATTATTCATTGCAGCTCAATTCATAATTGCCAAGTCATGGAAGAAGCCTAAGTTCCCATCAACCCATGAATGGATTAATAAATTGTGGTATATGTATACCATGGACTACTATGCAAGCATTAAAGAAAGATGGAGACTTTACCTCTTTTGTGTTTACATGGATGGAGCTGTAAAATATTCTTCTTAGTAAAGTATCTCAGGAATGGAAAAAAACATATCCAATGTACTCAGTACTACTGTGAAACCAATTTATTCTTATTTTACTTTAAATTTTATTAAATCATAATTGTGTACATTAGTGCAATCATGGGGCACAATGTGCTGACTTCATATACAATATGAAATATTTTCATCGAACTGTTAAACATAGCCTTCATGGCATTTTCTTAATCAATATGTGAAGACAGTGGTATTCTGCATTTAGTAAGTTTCACCAGTACCCTTCTAAGATGCACCATAGGTGCGATCTCACCAGTAGCCCTTCCTCCACCCATCCTCCCCACCTCCTCTCCTCTCCCCTCCCTTGCCCTTTCCCCATATTCTTTTTTTTTTTTTTGAGACAGAGTCTCAAGCTGTCACCCTGGATAGAGTGCTGTGGCATCACAGCTCACAGCAACCTCCAATTCCTGGGCTCAAGCGAGTCTCTTGCCTCTGCCTCCCAACTAACTGGGACTACAGGTGCCCACCACAACGCCTGGCCATTTTTTGGTTGCAGCCATCATTGTTGTTTGGCGGGCCCAGGCTGCATTCGAACCCGCCAGCTCAGGTGTATGTGGCTGGCACCTTAGCCCATTAAGCCACAGGCACCGAGCCATTTCCCCATATTCTTATGTTATAATTGG
>CAUYON010074977.1:0-55019 GCA_963573935.1 Arctocebus calabarensis | reverse complement strand
ACAGCTCACAGCAACCTCCAGCTCTTGGGCTTAGGCAATTCTCTTGCCTCAGCCTCACGAGTAGCTGGGACTACAGGCGCCTGCCACAACGCCTGGCTATTTTCTTTTGTTGCAGTTTGGCCAGAGTTTGGGTTTGAACCGCCACCCTCAGTACATGGGGCAGCGTCGTACACACTGAGCCACAGGCACTGCCCCCAAATGGGGCTGCACTGCCCAAAAATGGGGCAGCACCTGTTGCTCAGTGAGTAGAGGGCCAGCCCCATATACCGAGGGTGGAGGGTTCAAACTGGGCACGGCCAAACTGCAACAAAAAATAACCTGGCGTTGTGGCGGACACCTGTGGGCCCAGTTACTTGGGAGGAGGAGGCAGGAAACTGGCTTGAGCCCAGGAATTGGAGGTTGCTGTGAGCTGTGATGCCATGGCACTCTATCCAGGGTGACAGCTTGAGGCTCTGTCTCAAAAAAAAGAAAACAATCTTTCCTCCCCTACAGGAAAATCTCTGTTGTTCTCACTCACACCCAGTCTTCCTCCTTCCTGGTCTATCTACCGAGCACAGCAGAACAGGCTGTACGTTACTTAACCACATTTTAGAAGCTTAGTCACTTTTAATAGATGCCAGCAGTTGGTATTACTGTCATGCTTATATTACAGCAGTCACCACGTGTACTGACACCCATCCTATGTTCCACCTGACAAAATTGGTCACCATGGATCCTCCTCAACCTAAGAAGGAAGAATGGAGTGCTGGGAACATGACAGGGAAACGATTGTAATGCCTCCAGGTAATTTGAGTTTACCTCACTTTTTTGCCTTTTATGTAATCTTTGGAGGTTTGAAAATAATTTCAAAAGTTGGCTTGGCGCCTGTGGCTTAACGGGCTAAGGTGCCAGCCACATACACCTGAGCTGGCGGGTTCGAATCCAGCCCGGCCGCCAAACAACAATGATGGCTGCAACCAAAAAATAGCCGGGTGTTGTGGTGGGTGCCTGTAGTCCCAGCTACTTGGGAGGCGGAGGCAGGAGACTCGCTTGAGCCTAGGAATTGGAGGTTGCTGTGAGCTGTGATGCCACAGCACTCTATCCAGGGTGACAGCTTGAGGCTCTGTCTCAAAAATAATAATAATAATAATAATTTCAAAAGTAGTTTCCACTCAAACTTAAAAAACAGAGCAAAGGAAGTCAAGATCACGGGTGAGCAGCTCTTATCTACACTTCACGTCCGTCGTGTAAAATGACTGACAGACCGTCGGTGGTTCCAGGACAAACTACTCTGGAGTCACAGGGTCTCGGGAAGTGTGACTCGGACTGATCCTGTTTATTTGGAACAGCTCGCAGGCTGCAGGTAATGACCATCACCCGCGGATGCCTGCTGAGAAGAAAGTTGAGCGTCTTCTGAAAACCCGGGTGTCTCGATGCTTATGAGAACCGTTGATGCCAGATACCAGGCGGAAGGCGCAGGGCCCCCCAAAGCCCCCCACAGCGGCACCCCACGGGCCCTCAGGCCGCAGGCTCCGGGCCTGAGAACGTGAGGCCCATGAGTCCCGTGGGAAGACGCCCCGCGCCAGCTATCTCCTTGCCGACGCCAAGAGCGGGTTGCTCACTCTGTGTGTGTGTGTGTGTGTGTGTGTATGGGGGGTGCACAGAACCCCCTGCGGGGCCTGCACTTACTCCTTCCTGAAATTTGTTCTGCTTTTCCCGGGTCTACGCGGACAGAAGAGGGAGAGTCAGTCGCGCACCCCGCGGTGTCATCAGCTGCAGCAGCCTGGCCCCACCGACCGGCACTTGCTCTGAGAGGACGGTCCAGCTCTGCTCGAGGACAGCAAACCTGGAGAAGCTCGCCTGCCACGCTCGGCTCACGGCTTTACCATAACACAAGCCTGGCCGCACTCCGGCCCCGCCCGCTCTGCAGAACTCGCTGCGCGAGACCTGGCACGTGCTGTGCACCCAGCCTGGCCCCGGAGAGCCTGGAGCAGTCCCTCCTCGGCGGGCGGGGCAACCCTTCTGGGCCGCTCCGCGGGGCTGAGCTGCTGCTTCCCGGTCAGGGCTCCCTGGAACCGAGCATCCAGTCTTTGGGATTTGCGTGGCAGACGGTTTGACCCAGCCCAGCCACACGCCGGAGCTGCCGCTGAGCGGATGGGGATCCCCAGTGCAGAGGAGGCCGCTTGTGGGGCCACTGCATCCCCACACGGAGGGGGCACGGCACTGTCAAGGTCCAACGCCCAGTGCGCACTCCCAGCCCAGGGTGGGGATGAATCGGGCTCTGTGGGGACCAGACCACGTGTGGCTGGGGTCCCCCTCAGGAGACGTGCTTCCACGTATGAATCCTGCCCTGGAGTCCACACCACGTGTGGCTGAGGCCCTCCTTGCCATCTGTTGATACACACTATTACACTTCAGTGAGGTAGGCAAAGTATTCGTTGTTTTTTTGTTTTTAATTTCATGTGCAGTAATTTTCCTCTTTAACTTCCCAGCTTTTCCCCTCAGCATGAGTATTAGTTTGGGTATTTGTCTTACATGTCAAATTGGCAGTTCTCAAGAAAAACTCCCAAATTGGCTGGATGCCCATAGCTCAGAAGTTAGAGTACTGGCCCTGTGCACCAGGGCTGGCAGGTTCAAACCTGATTGGGCTTGCTTAAGCTAAATAAAATAAAATAAAACTGGAAAAACTCCCAAATAAATATACTCCAGGAAAAGGAAATTATATGCATAGCTCTGTTTCGAATAGAGGTCCAACTTTCTCTGCTGCTTAGGGAATGGTAGAATCGTTTTCTTCTTCTTTTTTTTTTTTTTTTGTAGAGACAGAGTTTCACTTTATCGCCCTCAGTAGAGTGCTGTGGCATCACAGCTCACAGCAACCTCCAACTCCTGGGCTTAGGAGTTTCTCTTGCCTTAGCCTCACAAGTAGCTGGGACTACAGGTGCCCGCCACAATAGCTGGCTTTTTTTTTTTTTTTTTTACACCCTCATTCAGGTTGTCTCACTGTTTTGTTGGCCTTGGTAGAGTGCTGTGGTGTCACAGCTCACAGCACCATCCAGCTCCTGGGCTTAGGCAATTCTCTTGCCTCAGCATCCCAAGGAGCTGGGACTACAGGCGCCTGCCACAACACCCGTCTATATTTTTGTTGCAGTTTGGCCGGGGCTGGGCTCGAACTCATGACCCTCAGTATATGGGGCTGGCACACTACTTACTGAGCCACCAGTGCTGCCTAGTAGAATAGTTTTTTAACCCTGTGCTTTATACGACTCCATATGCAAACTGCTTTTTTATTTTTATTTTTGAGACAGAGCCTCAAGCTGTTACCCTAGATAGAGTGTCATGGCTTCACAGCTCATAGCAACCTCCAATTCCTGGCCTCAAGCGAGTCTCTTGCCTCTGCCTCCCAAGTAGCTGGGACTACAGGTGCCTGCCACAACACCCAGCCATTTTTTGGTTGCAGCCATCATTGTTGTTTGGGAGGCCTGGGCTGGATTCGAACCTGCCAGCTCAGGTGTAGGTGGCTGGTGCCTTAGCTCGTTGAGCCACAGGCGCTGAGCCTGCATTTTAATTTTTTTAAGGACAGAGTTTTGCCCTATGGCCCAGGCTGGAGTTCAGTGGCATGTTCATAGCTTACTGCAGCAACCAACTCCTGGGCTGAAGGCAATCCTCCCACCTCAGCCTGGGAAAGTGCTGGGATTACAGGCATGAGCCACCACATCAGACTATGCAAGCTGCATTTGATAATAAACTAGGACTTATCAAAATCACCAATTATGTGACTAGATTTTTAGAGGGTTTTTTTTGGTTTGTTTTGTTTTAGACAGAATCTTACTCTGCCACCCTGGGTAATGTGCCAAAATCATAGCTTACAGCAACCTCAAACTCGGGATCAAGCAATACTCTTGCCTCAGCTTCCTGAGTACCTGGGACTATAGGCGCCTGCCACAATGCCAGGACCAGACTAATTTATTTTTTATTTATTTATTTTTGATACAGAGTCTCACTATATCGCCCTCAATAAAGTGCTATGGCGTCATAGCTCACAGCAACCTCAAACTCTTGGGCTCAAGCAATTCTCTTGCCTCAGCTTCCTGAATAGCTGGGACTACAGGTGCCCACCACAATCCCTGGCTATTTTTGGGGGACAGTTGTCATTGTTGTTTAGCAGGCCCAGACAGGGCTCCAACCTGCCAGCCTCAGTGTATGTGGCCGGTGCCTTACTCACTGAGCTATGGGCGCCGAGCCTAATTTATCTATTTTTAGTGGAGACTTGGTCTTGATTTTGCTCAGGATGGTCTCAAACTCCTTAGCTCAAGCAGTCTACCCATCTCAGCCACCCAGAGTGCTAGGATTACAGGGATGAGCCACTGTGCCCAGGGATTTTTAGTATCTAAATGAAATTCAGACTGAATGATGTCTAGTAGCTATTATTAAAAATAGTGGGTCAAGCACAATGGCTCACCTGTAATTCCAGCACACTGGAAAGGAGGTTTACTTGCAGCAAGTTCAAGACCAGCCTGGGCAACAAAGCAAGACCTCTTCTCTACAAAAAACAAAAATATTACCTGGGAATGGTGACTTCATCTATAGTCTCAGCTATTTGGGAGGCTGAAGTTTATTACTTGACCCCAGGAGCTGGACACTGCAGTGAGCTATGACTACAGTACTGTACTCCAGCCTGGGGACAGAGCATGACCCCATCTCTTTAAAAAGCCTCTAACCCCTCTGTGTTTTAACTCTTAACTAACAGTGATGACTCCAGCAAGTCACCTGATGTCTCAGTTTTTCTTTCTCTGCCAAACAACAATGACGGCTGCAACCAAAAAACGGCCGGGTGTTGTAGTGGGTGCCTGTAGTCCTAGCTACTTGGGAGGCGGAGGCAAGAGACTCACTTGAGCCTAGGAGTTGGAGGTTGCTGTGAGCTGTGATGCCAAGGCACTCTATCCAGGGTGACAGCTTGAGGCTCTGTCTGAAAAAAAAAAAGTTCCCCTTTGGTTTTCTTACCTCAGGGGAAGTTTATTCTTTTTTTAGAGATAGAGTCTCACTTTGTCACCCTTGCTATAGTGCCATGGTGTCACAGCTCACAGCAACCTCTAGCTCTTGGAAGTTTGGCTGGGGCCAGGTTTGAACCCACCACCCTTGGTGTATGGGGCTGGTGCCCTACTCACTGAGCCACAGGTGCCGCCCAGAAAGTTTGTTCTTAATCACCTTTGCTAGTTCTCAAGGATGAATTTATGCTCATTCTATGTCCTCATCCAGTGTTATGGCTTTGGATGTCACCTATTATCTTCCCACTATATTTGAATTCTCTAGTGTAGACTTCTTTGCTCTTCCAAATTCAAAACTCAGCTACTATGGAGAATGGCATGCTGGTGATGGATGCCATGGGCAGGTAGCATCAGGGCAGCTCAGCAGCTCTTCCTCAAGGAAATCACCATGTTTGGTTACTCCATGGTGGTGTTCATAGGGGAAACCTTGCTTCCTGTCTGCACTTGCGTGTCCTGTGATCACTCAGGAATGAACCCCAGTAGAAACCTGAGTGGACCCTCCTTTGTAGCAGAGTACCCAGCGAGTAAGCAAAGCCCTGTATTTAGAATGAAAATTTCATAAAACACACCTAATGTGGAATAAGACACTGCCACTTACCCTCCTCTGGATGTTATCCCTTTAGAAGCAGTTAAGCCCCTAAGAAAACTAATGAGAGCCTTCCTAGCACTGAGGTTAAGCACTATGTCACCCCTCCTCCTCTAGATAAGGGTAAATTGACAGTGGGAAATATTTAACAGAGAATAAGTTGGGAAGAGTATTTTGTCTCTTCAAAATTCCTTTACCCTTGTACCCCTGCCTCAGGTCAGTGGTCAGGGGAATGTCTTTTGCTCTTTGTGACACAGGAAAGCTCAAAGGAAGGGTCTAGGCACAGGTCATCAGACTATTTTAGCTGAAGATGGGATTCATCTCGGAAGAGGCCTTGAGATTCTTAGTCTGAAACAAAATTAGAACGTTTAAATGTTCTGTGCTTCTGTTCAGAAGCAGGGCCCTGGTATTTTTTGAGAGTTTGCCAGCCTCATTTACCAGCACGTTAATAAACCTCTTTCAGCTGAATGTGGTGGCTCTCACCTATAATCCTAACACTCTGGGAGGCTGAGGCTGGAGGACTGCTTGTCTACTAAAAACAGAAAAGTTAGCCAGGTGTTTGTGGCAGGCACCTGTACTCCCAGCTACCCAGGAGGCTGAGGCAGGAGGATGGCTTGAACCCAGGAGTTTGAGGTTGCTGAGTTAGGTTACTGCCATGGCACTCTAACCTAAGCAACAAAGATTGTATCTCAGACAAAAAACAGGTGGTGCCTGTGGCTCAAAGGAGTAGGTGCCAGCCCCATATACTGGAGGTATAGAGTTCAAACCTGGCCCTGGCCAAAAGCTGCAAAAAAAAAAAAAAAAAAATTTACAAAAAAACACAAAAATTCAACCACCTAACCAGTTCATTTTAACACTGAGGAGTAATGGCCACAGAAGATGCAAGGCCTGGAAAGATTAATAGGTAAACAGACAAAATAAATACCCATTATATTAAGATTTGTAGTTGACTGGGGGCAGAGATCAAGGGAACAGCTGGAACCCTAAAATGTGGGCAGGACTTAGTATCCCTTATCAGAGGAAGACCCTCTGTGGTGGTGATGAAAGATAAATTCCTCTCTCCCCTATTGTTCAGAGAGTGGCATTTTACTCCAGTGAACTAGTGGAGTTTAACACCTCTCTGAAATCTACATGTGACCTCAGACAGGAGACTGCCCCTCAAGGTTCCAACTTCTCAAGACTGCTCAGACCAATGATTATAGAAACAGTAAGAGCTAATATGCTCATTCAGAGAAACTACTGGCATCTTTATTCCCTTCTCAGCTTACCCTTTCAGCTAACAAGCAAATAGCCTGTAATAAAAGTTGAGGGGATGCAAGTGGGCAGTGATCCCAAGTTCCTACTTATGAAAATTGTCTTGTCTTTCTTATAGTTTCTAATTTTGTATTTCTTCAACCACCACCAGATCCACACGTCTTTTGTTGTTGCCGTTCTGTAGCGGCTGGCGCCCTACCCACTGAATCACAGGCACTGCCAAATCTGCAGGTCTTAACCGACCCCAGCCCCTTTCTACCCACCAGCTAACCCACCTTTTATAAAGCAGAGGCTAGCAAACTTCATACAAAGGCAGCATGGTTATTTTAGGGCTTATAGGCCTTGTCTGTTACACTCAACTCTGCTCTTATAGTGAAGGTCAGCCCATAAATAAGCTCCAGTATTCCAGTAAAATTGACAAAAATTTAAATCTCATATTGCGTGAGGTAGTCTTCCCACCCCCAACCATTTAAAAATGCTACTGCCACCTTAGAGTTGAACAAAAAACAGGTGGCAGAACAAACCAGTTTGCCAACCCCCAACCAGGGAGTTTGACATTCATTCCAGGAGACTCAGTTCTACTTGATTAATGTTAAAAAAAGCTCAGACAATACTTTGCTTCCAACTGAATTAGTCTCTTTTTATTCTCTTGGCAATTTCTTCCACAGTTACTACTTCCGTTGTAGGTGATGAAATGTGTTAAGGCTCCTGCTATGAGCATGGTCTCTCCCTTTACCATAACTCAGAATTAAAACTTTTGATTTCTTTATATTCCAGTCTCAGGAGTGGTTTCCACTGTAGAATTTATCTGATGACAGTCTTATGCTTTCTAGTAGTGGCCTACAACCAGTCTCTAGCTTCTCCAGGAACACTACAGGATGGATTTAGTTTAAACATGTATTAAACTAAAAGGCATTCTCTCAAATGAGTTTAAATGCATTTTATTTTTAAACAACCGACATGACATGTTTTTCCTTAAAAACAATGCCTCCACTCCAAATAAATCACAGTCAAAATAAATGAAGAGCTCAAGATGACATCAGTCCCATTTGTCTTAAGTCCTGGTGTTGTGTCGATGACAAGCAGCAGTCAGTTATGATGAAAGGTGATAGATCCAAAGTAATTGCCAAATTTGTTAACATTTTCCCATTTCTAAACCATCCTTAAAGAAAATCATATATGGGGTCACACCATCCTCACGGTAGTCCAGGAGAGCAACCATGCCATCCGGATTCATGTTTTCACCAATAAAGGACTGGTAGTTTTTGAAATTAGCGAGGATATGCTTGATTTGTTCTGCAGCCCCTGTCATAAAATGTTTGACTCTTTCTGGTCTCTGTTCTTCAAGTTTGCCTTTGATTGACTTCATGTGATTTTTGATGTACTTCTTGTAGGCTTCTTTTGTGAAGCTGGTTTCCTGTAAGTGATGGTTCATGACAATATCAACACCAGTGATTACTGTGCTTTCGGTACCTTCGCCCTCAGGGCTTTCAGCGGAAGCATTTCCATCAATGAGCGAGTCATCAATGTTACCCTCTGTCCTACTGACCATCTTCCCCTCCACCTCCAAGCACAGGCCGTGGGCAATCTCTCGGATCTTGTAAATGTCGGAGAACATCTCATCGTGGCTGGTGAGGTCCCAGTAGATAATAATGATGGGGCTGAAGGGAGGCGGCGGCGGCGCTAGCTGGGAGCAAGCGCGGTGGAGGCGAAGCGGCGGAAAAGCTCATAAGGGATTTTTAAAACAACTAGCAGCTTTATCATATGCCTAAAAGTGTCCTATGTGGCAACATGATCACATAAAAATTGGCTTAAGAACCCAATAAATTCAAAGACAAATTAAACAAAAGAAAGTTAATTCCTCTGAAAGTCAAAACTTCTTTTGAAAATCACTTCAAATAAGGAAAGTGTAAAAATGTAGGTCTTAAATTTATAAAATGTAGCATGTTTATAAACATAGAATAATATGGCTCAAAAAAAGTAGTTGTGAAAATAAATAACAGTATCACCTCCTCTGGCTTACCTCTGCCATAGTCCTGAGTAGCCCACCATCAGGCACTACTTAGGTTCAAGCAGTGAAGCCCCCAGTGAAGATGCCATCTGGGAGTGAATACATTAGGCCAATAATAGCATATTGTGAATTACTGTTAATAATTCAGGCTTGACACATTAACATTAGTAACTAGCAGGACTGAAAGGGGAACCTAGAATTGTTTAAGAGGGAACCATTTAAATGGGATGCAAGAGAAGAAAGAGCAGAGTAGAAATCTCTTAGACATGGGCCTTAGCAAGTGGGAAAGAGAGTCACAAAAGTGAAAAAGAGGGACGCTAAAAAAGCAGAGAAATTCTTTTTAAATAATTGTACACAGTATCTAAACCAACTTTTTATTTTGAAGATGAAGATGTTTGAGAGCAAAGAAACTAACAGAAAGGAGAACAGCAGCCCAAGAAACAGACTCTGCTTGTGTCCTACTTTTCCCCAGCACTCATATTTATTGTGCCACTTGTGTTTCCTCTGATGACTAAGCTCTTTTGGTTCAGGCCTAAAAACCTGTTCAAAGTCCTACAAAAATTGCAAACCAAACAATATCTTATTTGTTGTTAGTCAGAATCTAAGCTAGTTTTGAATGTTAATCCACTACCATAATGCATGTTGTCAAGACAGAAAAGTGGAGGAAAAATAGAAGTAACTGGATAGAAGATTTTAAAATAAAAATAATCAAAAGCAATAGAAAAAGCTCATAGTATGTTTTTAACCTCCCCATACCCTATGGTTATTCCCTAAACTTAACATCCTTTTATATATCCTTTGTTTCTTCCTTTCATGTGGCTTCAACTCATATTCCACACTAAGCCTCTCAAATCTCTAGCTCCAGTTCTACAATCTCAACAATGACTACTCCGCTATTTTGAATTGCCCAGAAAAGGCAAACTCATAGATGTCCTGCTGCCATGGCAAGTACAAGTGCAGACAATGAACATAATGTTTCAAACTTCCTGAAAGAAGACACAGCACACAAAGTCAGTCTCAGTCTGTATGTTTCTTATCCTCTGCTTTCTTCTGTGATTCTGTTAACAAACCCCCCATTCTACCGCTGTGTTTAAATCACTGTCATCTTGACCTTAGGCTCCTCCTTTTTCTACTTGTATCCGCAAATTCTGATAGCCACAGGAATTTCTACTACTTCTTAACAGTGCCATTGTCCCCACCCTGGGTGCCAGACCTCACACCCATGTGTCTTCTTTTCTCATTAAGCTTTCCCCCCCATCCCTCCCCTTGCCAATACATTTTACAAGCATAGGCATTTCAAAATCTCTAATTTCATACTTTCTTTGGGGATACAAATATATCTAGCAGAATTTTAAAGCAAATCAAAGAAACAATAAGCAAAAATTTCAGAATTGTGTTTACCCTTACAGGGGAAGGAATTCACAGAGGTGGCAGTATTTTAATGGTTAAATTCCATTTTCTACTTGGTTATAGGTATCTAGAAGTTTATTATAGTTATGCAAAGACAACATTACATATATGCACTATTTCATAATCAAGTGAAAACAAAAGTTTTATTTTTTAAAAAAGAAATAGGTCTTCATAGTTTTTGAGAAAATGCATCTATTAGATTTTTAAGTTTGTTTCTTTGGGGGCCTGAGGGTTTTGTTGTTGTTGTTGTTTTAATTCTGAAACTTCCTACACTTCAGCATAAGACTAACTTCATATAGGTTCCAGTCCTGATGCAGGAAGTCTAACATCCATTGGGTGGAGCCCTGTCCTCTATTTCTAACCACATAGACGAATCTGTTGTATAATAATTCCACAGAGGTAGTTCATATGAATGCATATTATTTTTATTTGTTCATTTTTTTCTATAAAGAAGTCTCAAGGCAAAAACCAAATTCAACCCTCACTTACTACACAAAGCTATTGGTAGACCATGAAAAAGACAGTAAGAAATTTCTCACTGTCCAGCAGAAAAATTCTAGTGAATCTGCCAAGGCCTTATGTTGGGCATTGAGCAGGTCTGCATCACAGGCTACGTCAGAGCATCTCAGCCTTAGCACTAATGACACTCTGGGCCACTCAACTAATAGTTGTGTGGAGTAGTCCTTGTATTGCAGGTTGTTCAGTAGCATCCCCAGCCTCTTTCCAGTAGATGCCAAAAACATACTTATACCCCCGTTGTGACAATCAAAAATATCTCCAGACATTGCCAAATGTGCTCTGGGAACCAAGCTGCCCCCAGGGGAGAATGACTGGTCTATGACCCTCTTGAGGGGTCCCTCTGCAACAGAACCCCAGAGGCCTTGACATAGGAACACAGATAGGAAGAAAGTACTGAATTCTATCAAGCATTTTATACTTTGGAGAAGTACATTTGCACCAGCATAAATAGTTTATTATTATCTCCTTGAATACTATACAGTTACAAATAAACAAAACTCATTTATAAATGAACAGCCATCATGCTACCACCTAACAGGCACACTATATTGGTACATGGCACACTTCCTGGGTGAGGGGCTCAACTACAACTTGGACTCTACCTAACAAACCCAAACAATGTAACCTAATCATTTCTACCCCTACATCAGTCTGAAATAAAAAACATATATATACTGCTACTTAAGAAAATCACATGGCTCTTTCATAGTCTTCATACATTTGTTCAATTACTCAGTAGTAAAATAGTTAATATGTCAAAATACAATGCAAGAACTTACATTTTTCTCCCTATTTAATGTTAATGAGTTCCATGTTACCAATCCCATTTTTTTTTTATCATTTATTAGCTCTTTAGCATTTGATATGGGGTAACCACTCCTTCTCCCTGAATATGCTAATCTTCTTGTCTTCCTTAAAATTTACAACCTTCTGGTTTTCCCCTTTCTCTGGCCACTACTTATCCAGCCATTTCACTGGCTGCTTCTCTACCTGTCTTCTAAATTTTGGAATTTGGCAAGTAGTAGGCCCTCACCTTTTCTGACTTCATACTATCTCCCTAGGTGATCACATCTATTTCCATGGTTTCACATGCCATCTACACACCATCTTCTCCTACCTGACATATCCCTTGAATGTTTAAAAACCATGTCAATCGAAATGTCCAAGCTTGCTCTTCTTCTGATTTTCTCCATCTTCATATATGATATCTTCCTAGGCCCAGCTACTCACACTTTAAGATAAATCATAACTAACACTGCCCCTCATGTTCATCTTCACAGCCCATTGTGTACCAAGTACCATGAATTATATAGGATCCCCACAGCTGCTACTTCACCCAGGCTGCTGTCAATGTCTGGACTAACCTATACTGACTAGTTTTCTAGCCTGTTTCCATGGCTCTACTCTTGTCCCTCATGAATCTATCGTCCACTCAGCACCTAACTTAAAAATATCATTCAGGTCATGGAGCTTCCTGCATAAACTTTTCAATCACTTTAAATTGCACTTGAACCGCTTGCAGCCCTACACAATCTGGTCTGTGCCAACACCTCCAAACAAAGCTCCCCCTTTTACATTTCAGCCACGCTCTTTATTCTTTCTGAAAATGGCTAACCTCTTTTTCGCTTTGGCACATAGGAGGATCTTTCTATGTCATTCAGGTAAGGCCTAAAGTTAATTTCATTTAAGACACTTCCTGATGTCCCCGAATGAAATGCTTCATTTCATTTTACAGATGAAGAAACCAAGGCTTAATAATATTACTTCAATACCCCCCCAAATCACGGAGTCACAGGCTATGAACCACAGCTCTCTGAGCCCAGTGTTTGAGCTTATCCTCACACACTGCTTCTCTCAATGTAGATGGTCCAGTGAAGTTAGAATACACTTTATGAACTATATATAGTTTCACTTATTTCATACAACATTATTTTACCCACTAGTCTGCAAGCTGTCTTTATTTATTTATTTATTTGAGACAGAGTCTCACTCTGTGACCTAAGTAGAGTGTCCTGGCATGATAGCTCATAGTAGCCACAAACTCCTGGGCTAGAGTGATCCTCCGGCTTCAGCCTTCCAAGCAGCTGGGCCACAATGCCCAGTTAGTTTTTCCATTTTTAAAAGATGGGGGTCTTGCTCTTACTCAGGCTTGTCTCGAACTCCTGACCACAGGAAATCCACCTGCTTCAGCCTCCCAGAGTGCTAGGACTATAGGCATGAGCCACTGCGCCCCACCTCACCTGGGTGCTTTCTGAGGGCAGGAACTGTAATGATTTTTCTCTGATTCTCCAGTCCAAGAGATGCCAAACAACTGTGAACAAATGATCAAAAGAGCAAACGAAAAGGGACCTTATCGCAAGGAAAAACAATGCTTTATCTATTAAGACTTTAAATAAATTCTAATATTAAAATTTTAATTCATTATTATTAAATTAATAATTAAAGTAGTTGTTATTAAAATTTATTGCCATTTTATTATTATCATTTATTGATTTTTTAAATTATTAAATTAATATTTATGAGATTTTATTAAAGGTTTTAATAAAATAATCTCCAAACAGCAGTGACATAAAAGCACTGACCAATGTTAAAGATTAGAATAGAAAAGGAGGATTTGGAAACATGAGGGCACTCAGGAACCCAGGGGGCGACAAGCTCACCGGAGATTACGTCAGTGCACAAAGAAGTAGCTGCTGATGAGTTAGACAGCACTTCTGCACCTGTCTCTGACCACAAACAAATGCAGAAATTTCCATCCTCAAACCCTACTTTATGAGTTGTACATATGTTCTTATGAGACAAAGACATTAGCGGGAAAAAGGAAGAAAACCGGGATGATAAAACAATTCTGGGAAATGATTTGCAGTGACCTCTAAGGTGCCTCTTTGCATTTACAAAGGCTTAAGCATTCAAGGATGCCCAGCTCAGCGCCCGTAGCACAGTGGTTACGACACCAGCCACATACACCGAGGCTGGCAGGTTCGACCCTGGCCCCGGCCAGTTAAACAACAATGGCAACTGGAACAAAAAAAGATAGCCGGGCATTGTGGCAGTTGCCTGTAGTCCCAGCTACTTGGGAGGCTGAGGCAAGAGAATTGCTTAAGCCCAAACATTTGAGGTTGCTGTGAGCTGTGACACCATATCACTTGACCAAGGGTGACATAGTGAGACTTTGCCTCAAAAAAATAAAAAATAAAAAAAATCCAAGGATGCTTTATAACAATTACCCTTCTCACTTCATGCCCTCCCACACTGGGGGGCCCCAACTTCCTTTAACCTTTTCCTTCTCTCCAATAAGATAACATGGTTCCAAATCTCTTCCAACATTTTTACAGGTAAAGCCTGGCGGATCCTGTCATAATGACACAAGTATTATAGTCAAGGAAGGAAAAATAAAGGAAAAAATGAAAGATTGAAGATTGTATCAGATTGCTTTATAAAAGTCAAGTCAATCATTTCATATATGGTGTTTGCATTTTAGCTATAAATTTCAGACCCTTCAATGAAAGGAAAAAAAATTTAAACACCATTACTCTATTGGAGGGGAAAAAAAATTCTCCCAAGTTGTGAAATTAGCCTCTCCCTTCATTCACACATTCAGTTCTATTTTTGCAGTTGTGCCAGTAATCTAAAAGAAAAAGCACTGAAAGTCAATTCCAGGTTTCTAAAATGTCTGACTGTGCATGTCCCAGTTCTCTCTAGCACCTCCCAGAAGATTCAGCCAATTTTTATTTCTGCAGCGCATCAGTGTTTATCATTTGTTTTACAACAGCACTGCATGTTCTTGAAAATTGACTTAGATGTATTTCACTCATCTTCTAAAAAGCTCAAGAGAGACAAATGCCTTAAAAACAAAATTCACCACTGAAGCATGGTTAATTTACTAAACAAGTATTTCTTTTTTCTTTACCCTCTCAGCTCAATATTTACTTCATTACAGTGGTAACTCCACCTCCACCCCCACCAGCCTCTGTATTTGTCAAGATTGATGACAAATTTCCAGCTTGTAATTAGGCATTATGAAAATTCACTGTAGGAAAACTATTGCTAGAGAAAAGCTTTTCCATTCAGCTTGCTTTATAGAAATACTGATGGCTTTTACCTTCACAAAGGCTAAAAGTAAAACCATGGGTGGATTTTGACTGCACATGTTTGAATAAACCTAATTTTTAAGGGAAAATGGTCTAAAAAGTGGTTAAATCAGACAGACTTGGAATAAAATTCTGGCTGTCTCTTTTCAGCTGGATAATCAAAAAGAAAAAGTTTAACCTCTCTCTGCCTCACTGTCCTTTTCTATAAAATGAAGACATTGATAATAAGTATCACATAGGGAATAAGAAGGAGTAAATAAGAAAACTACCCAGTACAGTGCCGAGTGCAGGGTAAATGGTCAATAAATGTCAGCCATTACTACTGGATGAATAATATAGAAAAAGAATGGCAAAGGGAATGTGCTCACCTCCCATCTATTGCCATCCTCAGAATTTTACCATGCTCATTATTAATGAAAAAAGTATATGGGCTGCTTGCAGCCCTGACAGAAGGCTTAAGTGGACCTGGAGATTTCTATCTCAAAGAAGGAAAGATGTGGGTTCGGAAGTCAGGCAGCACAGTGGCTATGCCTCTCAGGCCCAGCAGGGTTGCCAGCACCCATTGCATCACACCTCCTTATAGACATCAGAGGAGTTTACCACAGGGACTTTTCCCTCAGAACCTACTCTTTGTTCTGTGAGCTTTGACAAATCTCTACTCACTCATCCTAAAAATGAGAGTGGACAAGAGAAGCTCCTGGAGGGGTGCTTTTTTTATTTTTTCTTGAGAGAATTAATTCAGAGTGAGGGCAGGGACAAGAGCACGGAATTCTCAGGTTGCGACAGCAAACAGGGAACTCTGTGGAGACTTCTCCTAGTCAGGCATCATTGAATAATCAGGAGACCAAGCCAAACCACACACAATGTTTGTTTTTCTGTCATCACTCTACTAATTTCAACTAAGAGTTGTGGGACTAACACACGTTGAGCCCTCTCTAGGTTTCTAGCAATTTGCAGAATCTTTGCATGTACTGGTTCATTGTCCCTCACCTTCAGGAGATTATCTTAGTTTTCAGGTGGGAGAATAGGCACAGAAAGGTTAAGAAACTTCCTTATTTAAATTAGATTACAATGGGACCAAAATTTGACCCCAAACAGTCCGACTCCAGAGTGCACCAGTCTTCACCCCTCCTCTCCTTATATCCACGCCCATTGGCCAAACCACCACTGAAGAAGTAGTCTTGCTTTCTGTGACTCATAATTCAATTTTCTGTAATAATATTTCTCTAAAACTCATATTACTGAGCTGGTATTAGCCCTTAGGAGATTATAGCCCTCTTTTATTAATGTTCACAATGGGTGCATTTCAAATTGCACCCATTCAAGTTGCAGTTCAACTAGATTGACAGGTAGCAGGGGGAGTGGGCCACTGAGGTGAGGAAGAGACAGTGCGGGCCCTGAATGCAAACTGTTGAAGCTATGTGATAGGTATATGGGGAATCCACACTATTCACACTCCTTTTGTTTTTGTTTGAAATTTTCCATAATACTGGCGTGGCGCTTGTGGCACAGTGGTTACGGCGCCAGCCACATACACTGAGAGTGGTGGGTTCGAACCCAGCCCAGGCCAAGTAAACAACAATGACAACCACAACAAAAAATAGCCAGGTATTGTAGTGAACACCTATAGTCCCAGCTACTTGGCAGGCTGAGGCAACAGAATCTCTTAAGCCCAAGCATCGGAGGTTGCTGTGAGCTGTGACATCACAGCACTCTACCAAGAGTAACATAATGAGACTCTGTCTCAGAAAAAAGAAAAAAGAAAAATTTTCCATAATCAAGGAATTAACAACAATAAAAAATCAACCAAAAAAGAAGATAACTGAAGAGTAAGCTATATCAGGATCCAGAAGGATGAGAGGCTGTAGTAGACAATGCCTTCACTGAAGATTCCAGTCTAAATTTTAAGAACTGAGAATATAAAAATTTATTTTTCAAATATTTTACTAATTTAAGGATCCTGCCTTCAAAATACCCTAGTCTTCTCTATCTGGAACAATAAAGACATTCCTGGAGTTGAAATTTTTGCTCACTCTAATTTTTGTTGTTACTTTGGAAAACCTTTGCTTCCCTCCTTGTGACCAGTTTACCTTGCCACAGCCTACAAATTACTGAAGACTACTTGCATAGCCAAAGTGAAAAACGTCCACCCCAATATCTTTTCCACAATTCCCTTAAAAGATTGAAAGAAAGAAACTTACCCGTTCTGTTATGCATTCCCACTTCACCAAAGTGTGCCGTGGTTTCGAAAACTAGCCCAGGCCTTCTGAACTTTTCTGTATCCGTTATAATATTAAAGAGCCACAAGGAAGGGAAGTGGTTAGTCAACTTGCTAATTTTATCAGTCCCTCCCACTGGTTAAATAGTACCTGATGCTACAGACGCAAAATCAGTTTTCCAGCTCATTTCCCTCCTACAGCACGACTTTATAGAGACAGTACAAGTTGGAAGCAAAGAGAGTGACTCTCTCTGGCTTGCAGTCATGAGATAGTTAATGAATAAACATTTTATTACTATTAATAAAAAGCCTAATAGACTACAGCAACCAGCAAACCAGTGATTCAAGAAAATGAGGAGGAGGAGGAAAGAAAATGTCTGTCAGATTCATATTCTGAGCAAACTCAGTTTGGGTGGAAAGGGGAGTGTTTTTTTAATGTAATCAGAGGACGTGTGGGAAGTGGCTGGGGTTTTATGTGCTGATAAATGATTCTGTCCTGGACTGGAGCCAGTTTACCGGATATAGAAACTTCCACAACTTGGGGCCCTGGCTTGGGCAACGCTCTTCCTCTGGAGCTTAGTAATTAAAATACAGGACAAAGTAGCAAATACATGCCTCTGAATGAGGGGAAATTCAACATCCTCTGATGAAGCTAGGAACTGTTTCCTAGACTTAAAGACCTACAATGAATGAGAAGCGCCTGAGACAGAAATTAATGAAACGAAATGCTTTTTCTGTTTTAATCTCACTGCAGAAGATATAGAGGCCAGGTGTGGTGGCTCATGCCCATAATTCTAGCACTTGGGAGGTTGAGTCAGGTTTACTAGAGGCCAGAAGTTTGAGACCACTCCCAAAATTTCAACATTTAAAACTTTGTCAATCCAGAACCCTAGATTATGCAATTTTTCTGGGCTACTTAAATGGGTAGGATTTGAATTAAATCTGCAGTACTCACTTTGAAGTACATTTCCCACAATGTTTAAGGATTATGGCATTAGAAAAAACAATATCTGAAAACCAAATCATCTTAAAGGCTCATTAGCCCTTGCCTTTTTTTTTTAAGACAGTGTCTCATTCTTTTGCCCTAGAAGAGGGCTGTGGCATCATCATAACTCACAGCATCAAGTCTTAGGCTCAAGAGATCAGATCCTCTTGCCTCAGCCTTCAGAGTAGCTAGGACTACAGGTGCCCACCACAACTCCCAGCTAGTTTTTTCTATTTTTAGTAGCGATGGGGTCTTGCTCTTGCTCAGGCTGGTCTTGAACCCCTGAGCTCAAACAATCTACCCATCTCAGCCTCCTAAAGTGCTACAAGCCACCGTACAATGCTACCCTGCTTTTGATTGGCTGAGAAAATGTCCCTTCAGAGAAAGGATGATGGGCTATTATGTTGTCATTTGTGATAGTTTCATAAAAACTTAAAACTTGGTACACTGAGGCTAAGGAAACCAGCAATTCTCTACTTACTGTCACCACTCCCAGCTTAGTATCCTGGAACTCAATAATACTTACTTCATAAAACAAGGAAAAGAAAAACTTGGGAGAGTCACTTCATTTATTTTCTACCTTTGCAAGTGTTTTCTAATTAGATATAAGAAAATGTACTGCACAGAAGTGAAATATAAGCAATACCTTGCTCTGAGATCTCCCCCAGTCATTTCTTTTGAAGAGCAACAACTGCATAGTCTTAGGCCCCAAGGTCTTAACTTTATTTTATATTTAGCTGAGTTTACAATGAGAATAAGTACCTTAAATCAACACTTCACTATCATGACTCTGTAGCTTTAGTCTCTCACATCTGTGGCTTTTATACCTTCAGGGAAGGAAAAGGAAAAGACAGAGTTATAGAGAGGTAAGAAGGGAGATCGTCTTACCGCCACCTTCTCCAAACTCTCCCCCGTCTCCGCAGCCTTCTGGACTCAGTGGCGCCTCTTTGGCCTCTTCCCAAAGTCTTCCTCCTCCTATTGAAACACACCTACTTACTCCTTTCTGAAATCCTAAAGCATGTTTCATCATCCTCTCAATCTAGCTGTAAATCATTTCTATGTAATGTTTTTCTGGAAGACAATAAGGCTCCTTTGGACAGATGTATGTTCTCAGTGCTCACCTAGAACATTAAGGTAAGCACTTAATGTTTTAAAACCCATTTTTAAAACAAATATTTTGTAATGTCTCTTTTACTAACCTAAAATGAAACTCACAGATTATACAACCAACTTCTGTACAGAATTTCTCCAAATACACAGCATATTTTTTTAATTAATAAAGTGCTTCCAGGCATGGGTATTTACACATTTAAGAAGTCTTCTGATGCCTACGTTACAAGGAAGTAAATCTGAATCGAAGAGACATAATAAGAAGCTCATTTTCTCAAGAAGGGTAGGAAAATGAAAGACTAAATGGCTGAGTGGTTGCACAGACATTTGGATAAAATTATGTACTAGAGTAAGAAACAATAAAGCACACTTACAGACACATGATAAAATAAAGGAAAATAAGATTAATTGAAGTCCAGATAACAAGCCAAGGCAAATTATAGTGAAATTATGAGCCTTAGCATCACAGAAATGGATATCAACAAACTGGACATCTGGATATTTATGTCAAATATTTTTAAAATATTGCCAAATATTCTTTAAACTATACAAAATCTATCTTCAGGCTGAGATGATTATTAATTGCTCGATTAAAAAATGTAACAACATTTACAAAATACATAGTGTCAAAGACGTGGTATTCAGTATGATTGCACCAATGTACAGAATTATGATTCAATAAAATTATAAAAAACAAACAAACAAACAAACAAAAAAAAGAAGTATATAGTCACATACTTTGATCTGCTATGGTATGTATAAAATTCTGTATCCAGAATAGATTCTGGAGTATCTGCTAATAAGTTAACAGGGATTCTCTATCAGTATATAATTTTTTTCATTTTCTGTTTCTTTGTGGTTTTCTCTAATTTATCTAAAATAAACACATAAGGTTTTACAGTAAGAAATAAGCAATGGAAAGTGTATTTCCATTAAAAAATTAAGGGATGTTAGTTATGGAAAGCTCTTTGAATACATTCAGAAAGGACTACAGTTAAAATGAGAAAAACAAATTAAATACCTAGTTCTGCTCCTTCTCAAACAAAAGACCAGTTAAACACCAGATGTAAAAATTAAATTGTCTACAAATCAGAATAGAAATGTGCTCAAGTAATAGAATCATCACCTCATGTTCTAGATATATGTCACTATTTTACCTCTTTTATTAGATAGCCAGAGCCCACCCAGGCAGGATTTAACTCTGACTTGTATCATAGAAAGCATTCAAATAACTGCACATCAATTAAAAAAGACCTAAGGCTTTGAAAGTGGCAAAAAATAAATTTTCCTATGAGCAATAACAATAATAATATTAACCTTTAAAATGAAGTTCCTTTAGTAATTCAATTACCTTTTTCCTATTACTAAATTAGTATTAGAAGCTGAGTCATGTTTGAATTCAATAAAACTATTTAATTAACTTCTAAGGTTTAAAAATAATTTATTAAATTTCTCTTCTTATAAATCAGTCTTATCCTTTACTCTGCTGAAGACTTGGATCATGTTTTAGTCCTATAAAAACTTATTTTCCCCCAAATTAGAAATATTTAATTAGAAATGTTTCAAAGCTGATCCCCTTAGGGACCAAACACAACATCCTGAAAAATAAACTTAACATCTTTAAATATTATACATAATAACACTCTTTAAATATACATCTGTATATACTACAAAGTCCATAATTACTATTGATTTTTTGCAACCTAGAAAAATGTACCACTGGATTGTATACAGAAAAACTAATAGAACCATAGTAATTGGTGTAGAAATGATGATATAGTTGTTGGTGATGTTACCTTTTCTTCTTCTCTTGGGAGTATAGTCATGCATGATACTTACTTTGAAATAAAATTCACCCTTTTTCCTGTCTTAAGTTATGCTGACTAGAGTTTTAGTCCTTAAATATATGTTCAAGTTTATTCATTTCAAACCTGCAGAATCAGAAGATTATATAGTTTGTAAACTAAATCTTTCCTTTCAGTTGTATCTTTCAATTTTGATTACAAAGGCAGATGTTTACAGGTCTGAAAGTTGCTAGTTAAACAATGTGGGGGAACCCAGGATAAACAACAAAATTACCAATTGCCCAGCATAAAAATAAAATCTCATAGGCATAGTATCACACAGTACATCTTTCTGAAATGCATCCCAAATTTAATCTTTCTAAAATGCTTTAGGCATTTGACTAAACTGGCTGCTAAGGTGATTATTTTTAGCCAAGGTTTTGCTTATGGACATATGTTCAAATAAATGAAAAAAACGCCATTGGAATGCAATGATTCTAATTACTTACTGAAAAGAAGGCGCATTCAGTATAAGTGTGTCTGCACTCACATGTACTGGAGTAAAAATAACATAATATTCAACATTTCTGATAAACAAATAAATGTAAATCATAATAGATTAACATTTTCACCTAACAATTGATGCTAAAAGATGACAATGAGCATAGGCTGTGAAAAAACATTGCTTGTAACGGTGTAAACTGGTGTCATTCACATCCTCACACCTTCCACAAAATTTACCCACAAATTCAACAGAATACAGACCAAATGAGAAGCCCTGAGTGTGAAAAGTGTAACCTTAACCTGTCCTTTGTTTTTACTTTGGCTTAAGGGATTTTTTATTTTTTTTCTTGATAAAGTGAAGCCTGTCTGTCAACCCAGAAGATTTAGGGTGAAAATCAACTTCACATTAATGGAGAAAAACTGATCACCTGGTTATCTTTTTAGTTACTCCATAAGAGATTAGATTACTTTTAAAAAACAGAATGCTAAAATCATATCCTATTTATTGCAAAGTGAATAAGAAAATTTTTACCTGGGACAACAATGAGTGTTAAATTTAAATGAATTGAAGAAGAAAGAAATTTAACTTTATCTAGCTCTTTAATACAAGACACTCAATCAATTTTAATTCATTTAATTATCCCAACAACCCCCAAAGATACATTGTCTTACACCTATTTTACACATGGGGAGACCAATTTACCCAAAGATTAGGTAAACTGCCGAAGGTCTCATATTTGGCAAAGGAAGAACCAATAAACAGGAAGAACCAGTTGGTTTTGACCACAAAATCAAAGTCTGACATCATACAAAGACATTTCTTTGGGAATACAGATAGTTCACATGTGGTAGTCTTAAAATTGCAGACAACAAAATCTTTGAGGATCAGAATAAAATGTGCCTTTCTTCTTTATAGTTAACACGGTAGAAAGGAGGCATCAGAGAATTGGCATAAAGTATATAATCAAATATGTAACTAAACTCGTATTTTCTGAAACAAAAGCCAGGACATATCACAACATATGAAATAAATGAAGTCCAAAAGTTTTTTGTTTATGTAGCCACCATTTTCCCAATATTTAAGGAAAAAATACTTCTATATACATGTATGTATGTATATATATATATATATATATATATATATATATATATGTATATATGTGTGTGTGTGTATGGCACACAAGGTAGCCATAAAGCTTGTATGCAATTTAAAATAGTGCGCAATTTAAATCTGCCCACAGACTTTATGGCCACCCTGCATATATGGACAGCTAAATCATTATCATACATGTTACTTGTAAATACTAAAGTAAATTGATAATTATTTTGTTTACCTTAAAAAAAAAGTTGTAACTATTATAGAAATAATTATAAAATCAAATAATATCAAAAAATATATAAGAATGAAAGTATAATAAAAACCACTTCAAAATCCTACACTGCACACAAAACTGGTGTGAACAATATGGCAGCCTCCCAGCCTTCTTTCTATTCACATCCATAAAATCTTAGTAGTGCTCAAGAAAATGAAGGTTGTATATCCTGTGACATGAGGCGGGTTTTTAACATACATGGGTCGAACTCCCATACTGCTGTCCTTCTACATCCACATTTTGACGGGGGCAGTGGATGAAATACTCCACAAAGACAGAAATGGATAGTTCTTTTGTTTGTTTTTAATACTATTTCTAAATCCATAGCATTAGGTGGCAATTTCTGCCATTTGTACTGTTTTCTTTTGAGCAAATCATTTAATATATAGGCTGATTGTTTCCTATCTAAATAAGGGTGATCACCTCCAGAGTTCTTAAACAGTCAATGACTCAGTGACTAAATGCAATTCAATTTTAGTATCTTTAAAAATCTGTTTTAGAGAAATGCAACATGCTTGCCATAAAAACTAAATGCAAATTTTTATAATTTTAAATGAATAATTAAGATACAATTGGGCTATGTTTACTGACAATCTATCATGCAGAGGGATGATGATGAGTGTACCACATACTAATCAGTCCATGGTTATATTTTCTGCCACCTAACCTTGGTATTCTACAAAATTTAAAACAAATTTCTAATTTATCTTTGATTTGCTCTCTCTTTTCCTTTGTTACTACTATAGCCTACTATGAAATATCTTATTTTGCTGGTTAGAGTGTACTTTGAGTATTTTAAATATTATGAGATAGTAATTTCAGGATACCAAGGACCAAAAAGAGGTCAAAGGATTTCAGATGCTGTTTATTTTCTGTTGAAGGAGGGTCTAAAAAATAACCAGAATTTCCTTCAGCTGTAATTTCAAAAGTGAGAATCTCTGCTCAAACAGTCCTGGGCTCTAGCTGGTTCTGTTCACCTGGAGACCAGGCTTTTCTAAGTGAAGATCACACCCTCAATCAGGTAGTCAGGAGAAGTGAGTGCCCAGAACCATTTATTACTTTTTCCCAGGAGAATAGTATGGACCCACTGTGAAATGTATTAAAATATAACTTGCTTCATGGATCCCATGGATTATATTCTTCACCAGGTCATACACAATCCAAATGAGCTAAAATTCTTAAAGAAGCTGTCAGCAAGTGATAATCACCTGCCATCATTGCAAATATGCCACTTCCCTTTCTGTAAAAAGGTCCCGGGACCTTTCATTGCCTTGCTTAAGAATAATAATCACTCTTATCTATTGCCCGAAGAAGTGAAGTGTTTCTGTTTCTCAATTCTAGGTAGTTTCTAGAACCATTTTGGATTTTCCTAAGAAATACACGTAATATTTACAGAACCTCTATAGAGATTGTAACAAACTGGTCAATATTCAGAAGAGGCCAACATAAAGAACTAGGCCTGTTGTCCTAATACGTACATATGGTGTACATCTAGTTTATGAAAATCAGGTCAACTTAAGGAGGTGGTCAATGTAAGGAGGTGGTGAACATGGACCTTCTGCTATACTTGCAAATTACATAGTCTTAGGAATGTTACTAAATTCTTTGGCATTTATTTTTCTCATTTATAAAACTGACCTTATAATAGCTATTCCCCAGAATTGCTGTGAACATTAAATAAGATTAATTATATTAAAAGGCTTTTGTGTGGTGACTAGCGCATCATAAATGGTCAAAAAACGATAATTACAATTACTATGCTAGTAATAAACAATATTTAAATAGTTTTTCCAACAAATACTAAGAAAAATATTATGATGACTCTGTGTGTATGTTTCTTTAAATACTTTTTTTATATTAGATGTAGGCTCATTTTGGCCTTTTCTAAAAGCTTTACTACATAGTTTTTAAAATTCTTTTAAGATCCATAATCCTATTGAATCAGGAATAAAACGTGTACTTAGTTTCAGGCAAACAATTATTCACCAGAAGCCCCTGCATATTTTAATTACTCCCTCTTCCCTCTCCAAGTTCACTGTTGTTCTCTGATTTTTAATCTTGAAAGCTAGTCAGGGTACATTATTTATGTTATATGCAATAGAGAGAAAAAGAAAAAAAGGGATTTTATTCAGTACACTAACTCTCACCTTGAAATGTTACTTTCTGAACATTTGTTCTGCTCACTGAGCAAATTTTAGTCTTCAAGTCAGATGTCTAAATACAGTGCTTGAGCTCTGCTTAAAGTCTAAAAATACAGACTTTTGCACAAGGTGATGGTTACAAAGGAAGGTGTTTAGAATATGGTTCAATAGAAGCTAAGGTAAATGAGCATTAGCTATAGTTCAGCCATAAGAATTCCTCATCTACAGCGAAGCTTTGGAGTCAAATGTTAGGCTATTATCCTCTGAGATACGTTTTACTTGGAAAGAGAATCAATTACAGAAGTGGTTTCCTGAAATCCTCCACCAAGTCCTCAATTTTGATCATTTGAAGACTAGAAGCTAGGGAATCCTTTGTCAACCTCCCTCTCTGACTGTTTATATATGTATGCTCCACAAAGCACAGTAAGTCTGAACAGAATTATCACCTGCAAAACCCCTGTGGTATTTTCCCCTCTTGAGAAAAGTCTATGAATAAAGTCAATGAATAGTTGTGATGTTTACCAATATCACAATGACACAAGACCATCATAGAGACAGTTTATGACCCTCTGGAAAACATACCACATATCATTGTCTGATACTCCTTCAGACTCACAGACTAAGCTCTGTTCCACATTGTATCTTCATTTAGTCTTCCTCAGGCACATTTTTCCAAAAATAAAGAAGGTGGAGATGGGAATAGAAAAAACAAAACAAGGGCCAGGAATGAATAATTCTGACTCTGTTTTAAAATGACAAGTGAGGTCAACTTAAATTTTTAAATTTTCTTCCTTTTGAGAAATTGGAAAAGTTAACATTAGGTAAAGAAAGAGAGGAAAGGGTACATAATAAATATTTCGATGTACTCATGAATAAACGGTAATAAATGATTAAATGAAGGGAGAAGTTGTAACAATATTGGAGGATGTCAATGGGTTATTTTATTATCCAAATCCCCTCTTTAAATATTTATTAAATATAAGTTTTATAAGCCAATCCTGTCTTTTTTTTAATACTTTCTTACCACTGCCTAGAAATATAACTGACAGAGGTAAGTCCTTAACAAATATTTGCTGAACAGATAAATACGTTTTCATTTCCTTTTTATTTGCTTTTTAACTTTGCAATCATTTTTTAAGGGTAATTCACAACTATATTTTAAACTTCTAGAATTCCCCTTTTTTATTGTATTAAGACATCTATAGTCTACATTTAGTAAATTTCACATGTACCTTGTAAGATGCACTGTAGGTGTGGTCCCACCAATTACCTCCTTCCCCCCATCCTCCCCCTTCCCTTTCCTCTCCCCTTTCCCCATATTCTTGGGCTATAATTGGGTTATAGCTTTATAATTCCCCTTTCAACATTAAAAGTTCCCCTTTTAGCACCAGACAGAAAAGATAAGTGAAAAATGGAGTCATAATTTCTTAATAAAATTTGCATGCAAGAAATACTATTTGGCAAATTTACACAAAGTATGTGAATTAGACCTTGTTGAAACTAGTTTCTAGGCAATATTTGTCCTTATTAAATGGCTTAATGTAAATACCCATACATAAAGGATATACATTTGGTCAGTTTTTTGTATCACCCTCATCATGAAGTCACTGGGTAGAAAAGATCAGAATATGAAAATTCTCCTAATCAATTATTCTTATCCAATAACAACCAGAATTGCCTATACATTTACTCTTTAGTAAGAACAAGAGTAATACCAATGTAAAAATCATGCAAGCAGTAGGTTGAAATAACTAACACAGGAGCACAAGAATCTACAGGTCTAAAACAAGTCTTTACATCTTTGCATTTTCTCAAGCATGTTTAATAAAAAGTAAATTGCTGTGGTCAAACATTTCTTAGTAAATAAGGTTTCATTGCATATTGCATTTTTTTCTGTTAGAGGTTTAAGTTGCACATTATTGAATGATGAACTGAATTTTATGCAGGCCTGAGATTTAACATCTTTAAAATTTATTTCCAAAATGACATAAAATTGACTTTAAAACTCCCCAAACTTCCACGTTCGTGTCTTTGAGTTACTGGGCTCTGACTTTCAGAATAGAGTACCTACTTCTGTAGCAGAGATAGCTCTCGTTATGGGGTTAAATGTTCAATAGGAAAAAAAAGTCACTTTTCTTCCTTGAATTGCTGAACACTTCTTCATACCATTCGAAGAGATCTTTCAAAATCAAATGTAGAACGCATAAAAGATTATGTCTTTCTTCATATGCACATATTCACAATGTCCTATGGCATTTACTTCAGCCTGGAAAATTCCTGATATTTTAAAATCAATTTAGGACAAAAAAAAATGCTCAAGAAATAACTGCATCTTATAGAATTTTAAGTACTTCTCTTTTACTATGTTACATAAAAGGGATGTCTAAATATAGACATATGTAGATAAACATGCCAATCCCTGAAAAACCCTAGACCACAGAAGTTCTAGGGAAAAGTCTGTATTATATTAAACATGAAACTCCATTTCCGTCTTTTGAATTATTAGTGCTGCTGTGGCAACAGCACAATAAAAAACTTTGTTGCACTCTCAGCAAAGCTATTTATATTATTTAGACTCTTCCCAGGGAATTCTTCCTCTACCAAGTTCTATTATCCTAACAAAGGATTCCATTCAAAGTTTGGGGGTTTGTTAATCACTGCTAAATAAGAAAAAAACAAAAATTATCTTTGAACAGTTTAGGCAAAGACTCTAGACATGAAGCTAATCTCAAGTGTTTTAAGTAACTGAATACCCTTTCCACAGATCATGGTATTCTGAAAGAGAAGGCCAATTTCCTACAACTGAAAGGAGGAGTATATGATTTCTAAATGCTCTAAAAGTTTACCAAAATATCCAGAAAAGGGAAATATCTAATTAAGTAAGGATTCAAATACTTCAAAGAGGAACATATTTCCAATAACTATCAAGATAGTGCTCCTTCCTGTTGTAAGATGATGTGAATGGAGTGAAGACTCTGATGTCGTTAAATAAAGAAAAGAAGCAAGTGTGATGACATGGACACGGAAAAAGACTAACGTTAACGAGGTGCAGCAAGCTACATCATAAAAATGTCTTTAATATTTAACCTCTGGGAGAGTTAAATTAACCAAAGAGATGAATCAATCCATTTGATTTCTGCTGCTAACAAGTTAATTAACTTTACTTCTTATAATTCATTTCCTATTCATTAGTAAATTGGCTAACCATTTAGTTTAACCAAAGATAAGACCTCTTAGTAAAATATTTTGAATATTGTAACTGAAATTCATCCTCACGTAGGGAAATTAATCAAGACAGTTGAAAGAAGTTACAGGGAAATGAGAAAATGAGATAGGAAAAATGACTACCAGAAAGAGAGTCTTCTTTCAAATGACTAGAAAATGTTTGGAAAAGAAGGTATAAACCAAGATATTAGAACCAGGGAAAAGATATAAAAATCAAAGAGAAGTTCCATACATTCTATGAACAAATGAAAATTCTACTTCTTCAACTTCCCCTGCACACCTATATCTTTCTTTCAGCAAGCCAAAACTTTTCATTCATTCTTCTACCCATTTGCACTTGCTGCTCCACTTGTTTGCCCCTTCTCTCTACATTTTTTGCTGGTAAACTCACATCCATTTTTTTGTTGTTGTTGCAGTTTTGGCCGGGAGCAGGTTTGAACCCATCACCTCCAGTATATGGAGCTGGTGTTCTACTCCTTGAGCCACAGGCGCCACCCACTCACATTCATTTTTTCAGACTTGGATCAATTGCCTTCTCTGACAACTTTGTCACTTGGCCAGTGTCCTCATCCAAGCAGAAAGCTTGTCACTGCTTTCTTTAGTGCCATAGGCCATTGTTTCTTCTTCTGCAAGAATGCACACATACAACTCACTCTATACTGGGGGCTCCTCTAGGACAAAGTCCACACAAAGGTCATTTATTCATCCTTGTACTGCCACTTTTTAGCCTTGTGCTATGATTTCTGAATGACTGGCAATATAATATTAGCATAAATTCAAAAGTAGTATTAAAAAACTACATTATGCTTCAAAATTGGAGGCAAATTTTCTCACCTAAAGAAATTTAGGGTACCGAAAAATGATAAGGAAAAATAGAAAAATTAAGGACAAAAAACAACTACTTCCTTTCTTACTGTCAGCTACAAGCAAACCTAGTAAATATTCTGCTATTAAAATGTTTTTGAAGCAAATATTAGAAAATATAAAATGAATAAGCTTTATTTCTAATTTTATATTTGGCTCACAAAGAAAAGCAAATTGAATAAGCTGCCATTCATTATTTCATTATAAAATGTAACCTCACTCACTTTCTATGGAAAAAAAAGTCGCATATTCTCTTATTAAAACCTGTGCCCTCTAGAGGTGCTCTGTCAAGCTGAGAAATGGCATGTCAGGAGACATAATATGCTGCAGAGACAGATGTCCCTATTCAAAATGCATGTACAGTGATCAATCACAGCTCAGAACGTTCCTGAAAACTCAAGTGCCACACTTAAAAAACAATTACAGAAAGATGTGTTAAAATAATACCAAGAAGCTGACACAAGCTGAATGCATTAGCCAAGAAATTCAAAAGTATTTGTACAAAATGAAAGGATTTTGTGTTTTCCTAAGGTTCTGTGCAACAGTTTAAAGATATTGAAAAGGAAATATTATATCAAGACCCACACCTGCTCTTGGGTAAGCTACCCCTTGCCTCATCCTCCTTTGCTATGAGTTACCCATTCACTATGCCCACCTGGCCTATTATTAATTCCATTTCTAGTCTCAAAATGGTTGAAAAAGGAGTCAAGCTCTATTTAAGAATAGATATAAAATCGATATAAATATCCACTATGTTTACAATTACTTTGTTTTTCCTTTGTTTGCAATTACTTTTAATGTCTACCACTAGATTATGATTTCTTTCTCAACTGGACCATTTTCTTTAAATTGTTATTATCAATAGAATAACATAATAAACAACCATATACTCATTCTAATAGAATAACATTATAAACAACCATATACTCATTCTTTCACTTATTCAATATATATTTATTAAGAGTCTACTGCACCTATACTCTTCAAGGTGCTGGGGACACACATGTAAACAAGACAGACAAAAATCGTGACCCTTGCAGAGCTTATATTGTAGCATCCAAGGCAGATAATAAAGATGATAATGGAGTACACAAAACACAGGCAAATGACAGGTACATTAGAAGGTAAGTGCTATATACAAAATGAAGCATGGAATGGAAGTATTGCAATTTTAAATAGAGTGACCAGGGTAGGGTTCAGTGGGAGGGCAACATTTCAGAAAACACTTGAAGAAGGTAAAGAATACACAAATAGACACAGAACGACACTTCACCATGCAGATTGATGGGAAAAGCTCAAGTATGAAAGAAAGTGTATCTGGCAGGAGCACTTGAGGCAGATTCAAGGAGTATCAAGGAGACTAATGCAACTGGGGCAATTTAAGTGAAGGAAATATTTAAAAGAATAAGGTGAGACAGATGATAGGGACTATACCTATAATACCCGGAGAGTCACTCTAGGACTCAGGCTAATTCTGAGGGAAAAATCAGGAAACACTGGTAGGTTTTGAGCAGAAGAGTAACATTATGTGACCTACACTTAACAGGACTATTTGGCAGCTGTATTGAGAACAGCTGTTCGTGTTGGGTGGAGTAGCTGAAGTAGAAGTTGAAAGGACAATTAGGAGACTATTTTGAAAATCTAACCAGAAGATTTCAGTGATATAGATCTGTACAGGGGTAGGTATAAAATAAAGAGGAGTAGTAGAAATCTGGTTATGTTCTAAAGGCACAGACAAGATGAGTTCTTGACTGAATTCAAAGCATGAACATTTAATAATTATTCCAAGTTTTCAGCCTGGACAATTAGAAGGAGGTGCCACCATTAAGATGGGAAAGACTGTGTGGAGCAACTGTGGTCGAACAATGGGTATTCAGTTTGGTCATGTAAGAAGGCTAGCAGATCATTTGGATACACATGCCTGAAGTTCAGCAAAGCGAGGCATATAAATTTGGGTTTGTTATCATATCAATGTTACTAAAATCCACCACCTTTAACAAATACATTACAAATATACTTGAAGTGACATTGCATCCTTCTCCCTAAATAATCAACTCTAAAAGTTTGAATTTGTCATTCTCAAGCATATCTTTATATTTCATATGCATATTACCTTAAACAATAATATAGCAGTGTTGTGTATGTTTTCAGCCTCATATTAAGGTATAAAGTATATACAATTCTCTGCAACTTATTCTTTTTTGAGATTCATCTATGGTAATACGGTAATATGCATATCTCTAGTTCACACTTTACCAAAGCTGCATGAAAATATAATACCTTAAATTATTTATCCATTTTCCTATTACTGGCGACTACGGTTTGGATGTGGTTTGTCCCCACAAAAACTCATATTGAAATTTGTTCTCCAATGTGGCACTTCTGGCAGGTGTGGCCTAAAGGTGGGTATTTGGACCTTAGGAATGAATCCCTCCGGAACACATGAACGTCCTCCTGCAGGGGTGAGTTCTCACTCTTGGGAGAATGAATTGATTCCTCTGACAGCATGTTGTTAAGAACAGTTTAGCTTCCTCTGGCTCACTCTCTTGCTTCCTCTCTGTCCATGTCATCTCTGCAAATACTCATGGCCTTAATGTTTTCTGTCAAAAGTTGAAGCAAACATGTGGCTCTCACCAAATGCCACAGCCCAATATCAAACTTCCCAGCCACTAGAATCATGAGTCAAATAAACAATCCAGCCTCAGATATTCTGTTACAGCAACGCAAAGTGGACTAACATAATGGCTATTTAGTTTTAGTCCAATATTTTAATACTATGAACAATGCTGAGAAGATATTTCTATATATGTCTGTGAGTACATGAGAGAGTATCTGTAGGATTATACATCCCAGTAGAATGCCAGGCCCTTGTAAGATACATAATTTAACTATGTGTGTGTGTGTGTGTGTGTGTGTGTGTGTGACTGCTCTTCCAAGAGTTACCAATTTACACTCCTCCTAATTATAAAATCTCATTCCGCTTCATATCTATATCTTCACCTACATGTGGTGGTGTTGAACTTTAGAATTTTGTCAATGTGGTGGATGTGTAAAATTGTATAACAGTATAGATTTTATTTGTATTTTCCTGATTATTTATTTGGACATTTAGAAGCCATTTGGGTTTATTTTATTAGAATTGACGATTCTTACTTATCCTATTTTCCTCTCACTTTATTCCTTTTTTTAAATTCCAAATGCTAATCTTTGTTATATTTATTATTCATAATTTTTGTCTATAAAGGTTAGTGCTTTTTAAAATTTTGTTTAGAAAGTACTCTCTTGTCAATACCGTAAACATATTCTCTAATTCACATTAACAATTTAAATCCATAATTCATCTGCATTTGATTTTGTGCTTTTATAAGACAAGGATGCAATTTCTACTTTTTGTCCTAGCATCATTTATTAAATAACTCATCCCTTTCCCACTGATCACAATGCTGCCTCTGCCTTATGTCTGTGTATCATCTGTAAGTTGGTTCTTTCTTGGCTTTCCAGTCTGGTCTATTTTGCTATTCACAATATATATTATGGCTCTACAGGAAGTCTGGGTATCTTATAATGCAATTCTTCCCATTTATTCTTTCTCCTCAAAAAAAAAAAAGGAACTACGCCTACGGTGCATCTTACAAGAGTACATGTGAAATTTACTAAATGTAGAATACAAATGTCTTCACACAATACCTAAGAAAACGCCATGAAGGCTATGTCAACCTGTTTGATGAAAATATTTCAAATTGTATTTAAAACCAGCACATTGTACCCCACAACTGCATTAACATACACAGCTATGATTTAATAAAAAATAAATAAAAAGAACTAAAATTGTAAGACTCCTAAGAAAAAAAAAAAGAACGAAAGAAAAAAAATAGTCTTTTTTTCCCCCTTAGGCATTTACTCTGTCATATAAATTTGAGAATTAGCTTGTCAAATTCCATAAAAATTCTGTTATGATCTTGATTAGAATTTTACTGAATCCATAGTTCAATTTGAGAAGAATTAACAAATTTATAACATTGCTTGTTCCGGTTCATGAAAATGATATGTCTCCACTTATTTAAATCGTCTCAAATGACATTCATTAAAGACTATTTTAGTATGCAAAGATATTTTGTATCTTTTATTAGATTTATTCCTAGGGTCCTTCTATTTCTGTAGCGAATGGTAGACAGGTATCTTCAATTGAATTTTCTAAGTATGGAAATACATCTTCTTGATTCTTATATCCACATCTCATTGTAACATTTTACATTTAGTGCTCCTTAGATATATGTTGATTATGAAAAAAATGAATGGCAAACTGACTAATCCCCTCCTCTATAAAATGTTGTGACATTTAAATGACAAATAAAATCCTATAATGATGGTGAACTATAAACATACTATTGGGTATTATTTTGTTTTAATTTCATTTAAGCCAAGATTAATATATGTGAAAAATGCAGGAACGAATTCCTCACAATTTTAGAGTCTCATTTCAAAAGAAACCATCTTAAAAAAACAAGAAATATTTTTTTCAGAATGCAGCTTTTCAGGCAATAGCAAGAGGAGAAAGATAAAATTAAGAAAGAAAATTTTAAAAACATTTTTTTTAAATCAGACCCAAAATATAGGGTCTAAAAGAATTTATTATAGAAAAAAATTATTCCTACAGCCCACTGATTCCTTTTTGAAAGACTTATGCTACAACCCACTTTATTTTTAAAAACTTAAATATGCCCATATAAGAATTAATTAGCCTTAACAATGTTAGTCTGAATGCTATGCTACTTTCCAGATGAGAGAAGCATCCATCCCAAACTGTTAAGATTTAAAACAATGTTTTTTTAACAAGAAAATGTTTGATGTGGATGTGAATACTAAAATTGTTGAAACAGCTATCACACAACCTACAAAATATAAATATCTGGAATATTACTATCCAAAATAAAATTTCACATTTTCAAATCAGCCTATTGGCGATGAGTTAAAAATGAGTATTTGATGTCCTGTCATTTTCCAACAAATATATTACTATAGTCTTTGAAAATTGTTTTTGGTGTTTCTTATTCTGTCCTTCCAAAGATATTAGGTCTGCTATTCCTTCCTTCATTCAGGCATGCATTCATTCATCATTTATTAAATGCTTCTATATGTTGGTGTTTTGTTAAATGCTAAAGATACCACGGTAAATGGAACGTACCTGAGTCCCGCCTTTCTAGGAGCTTACAGGCTCCTGCAGAATGCAAACATTAAAGGAGCACTGTCCATCCTCTACTAAAGTTCTATTGCCAAGGAAGCACAGGATGTTAAGGGTACAACTCAGCACCCAGGGAAGACCCCATCATGGAATCCCCATCTTCACAAAATGCTTTCAAACTAAAGCATGAAGGAAATTTAGCAATTAAAGTGGGGGAAAAAAGTGCTTTAACCAGAGGGAAAGCACTGAGATACATGAAATGGAAGATCACACCATTTCTAAGATCCAAAATGAGTCTATATAGCTGGATCAAGGAAAGCAAGTGGGAAGCTGGTACCAGATTTTGATGATTGACTTCTTATTCAAACGTATGACAGCCTGAATACTCACCACCACATAGACGTTAGGGTCTAACATGATGACAAGGAGGCAGAACTGGGAACTCCTAATGTTCTAAGTTGTGGATTTTTCTAAGAAAATACATATGTACTGAAAAAGTATTTAGGCAAGAGAGCTGAGATTAATTCACAAATAGCTACTGTATGATCTCACTTAAGCATATAAATTAATGCATAGAGTACCTGCATATATAGGTATATAGCCACATGTGAATCTAAGAATGTGTAATTCTTTTAAAAATAATACACTATACACTTACAGCATCTATGTTTCCCTTCTCCAGTTATAGTTACTACAAGACAATTATACCATGTGAGAATTATAAGGAATACTCGTGAAAAATGATCAATACTACACAGCAATGTTTATAATACAAATAAGCTTTATAGAATTTCTTTCATATTTTAAGGAACCAAATTATAGCACAGCAATACAGGGAAAGGGGAAAGGGAGGGAAGGGGAGGGGGAAGGATGGGTGGAGGGAGGGCAATTAGTGGGATCACACCTACGGTACATTTTAGCAGAGTACTGATGAAACTTATTAAAGGTAGAGTATCAATGTCTTTATATAGTGATCAAGAAAATGCCATGAAGGCTATCTGTAATAGTAGGATCAAAATATTTCTGAATGTATATGAAGCACATCGTGCCCTATGATTGCAGCAATGTACACAATTATGATTCAATAAAATTATAAAAAAAAAAAGTTATCAAATACATTGAGTATTCCTTCCAGGCTATGTTTAGCATATGGAATCAATTTTAATGCTACATTTACTCTTGCCACTGAACAATGTTACAATGCAATCAAATAATATAATTACAAGAAAAAAAATATTTTTTATCTAAGACAGAGTCTCAAGCTTTCGCCCTCAGTAGAGTGCCATGGTGTCACAGCTCACAGCAACCTCAGACTCTTGGGCTTAAAGTGATTCTCTTGCCTCAGCCTCCCAAGTAGCTGGGACGATCGGTGCCCACCACAACACCCACCTGTTTTTGGTTGTAGTTGTCATTGTTGTTTGGCAGACTGGGGCTGGATTCAAACCCCCCAGCTCAGGTGTATGTGGCTGGCGCCCTAGCCACTGAGCTACAGGCGCCAAGCCACAAGAAAAAAATTGTTAATTATTTACTTTGCTTTTCATTAAAAAGTAAGCAAAATGCTATATATAAAATCTACTTAGATATAGCTGGTTTTCTATTCATTTGATTTAACTTTTCAAAAGGCCAAAGAAAAAGAAAGCATCTTCTCAATAATTACTCAGAATGTGCACATAAAAATGTAACCGTACTGCGAAGAACAACCATAACTAATAATTCAGAATTTCTCCCTCCACTCTTTTTTCACCTAAAATAACATACTATATACACATAGTCATACATGCATACGTATTAAACAAATTATTATGTAAGTTTTTAGCCTACTTTTTATAAAAATGATATGATTTGAAAGATTTGGTAGACAATCTATTTTATGGGTATATAATATTTCACAAACAAACTGCACCATACTAACTTAGCCATTTTCTGTATTATTAGGCACTCAATTTTTTTTGAGATTTTGTTCTTTATAAATAATGCAACATTGAGCATTTTTATTCTGTAGCATGTTCTACCAATAACACGGAAAGAAAGTGGCAGAAAGTGACAGAAAAATAAATCACTTTCTTATATATGTCACATTATTTTTCACTTCTGAAAACATTTATTAAAAACCACATCTATCCAACCCCTTTGAGAATTTCCCAGGTAGGAAACAGAGATGAATGAGGACCAGTATCACTTGCCATAATTTCATTTTTTCTTACAGTGGATTTCAACTGGGATGGTTTCCCCTCCTTCCAGGGACATTGGGCAATGCCTAAAAACATTTTTGCTTGTCACAATGTCTCTGGGGTAAGTAAGGGTACTTACTGGCATCTATGAGGTTGAAGCCAAGGACACTGTTAAACATCCTACAAAGAACATGACAGGCCCCACAGCAGAGAATTATCCAGCCCAAAATGTAAAAGTGCTAAGGCTGAGATACCCTGGTCCAGCCATTCTGTGTGGTCTGCCTGCTTCTATCAAACTCAAGAGATCTTACCCCAATGAAAACAGCTAGTTTCACAGTTAGAATCAACAGGTATACCAACAATCCCCACGCAATTACATATGTATCAACAGAATGGCCCAACCAGAAGGAGGCATTCTGGGTTCCCATATTCATATAAACACTACATATACACTGATCAGTAAACTGTGGAGGCTGGTGAGGGGGAAGTTTATTTTCTGAGGCATACACTTCAGGCCCTATTCACTGTAGTTCCTTCCACTCTCTTTTAAACCTTCAGACTTTAGGACTTTCTCAGGCAAGGAAAGGAAAACAAGGTATTTTTAACTACCTGCTCAATTGCTTGGAAAATTACCTCTTAAAACATTTAAACACCCACTTCTCATTTTTTCCAAACCCTTAGAGTAGCCAAATGATATAAATCACTAGAATCCCTTAATGAGGAAATGTCATTTTTCAAAGTTTAGAAAGTTTGTTTTATTTATTCCATATATATTATATATAGCCCATATATGTATGCACATTTATATATGTGTATGTATATACATGCAAGACAAATAATTGTGATTTGCTACAAACCCTGAAGCATCACCTTCTCTGAAATTCTAGAGGAAACTCATAGACCCATGAGCCCTCAATGGGCAGCACACCCACCACAATAATAGAAATGTGAACAATAAGTTCTTCAACTATAAATGCAATATTTATTAGGCAAAAGAATCCCGATTTTGTGTAATGCTGTATATAATGAGATTAAACAATGAGATTGTACTTTAGTTTTCCATTTGTTCAAATAACCGTAGCACAGCTGGTGGCAATAAAAGCTATTCAATTGTTTTCTTACTGTCTGAATTTGGAACAAATGGTCCAGCTCTAGAAAAGAAACTGTTCTTCTGTTTGATCAGTTTCTTTCAAGGAGTTATCAATTTAAGTAGAGAAGTCAAGTAGCCTATCAGTAATACCTCATCACATAAAACATCAAATACCACCCACTACCCGTCACTGAAAACACTAGTTTGAAAAACGAATGGGAAAAAAGGCTCACAGCTTTTAATCAGTGTAATGAAGACCATTAACTCAAACCACAAACTCCCTACTCACCAGAACTGAATTATTTGGTTCCAATATCTTTCCAACAGTTTCTTTTTCTCCTTAACCTTTAATTAAAAATCCAGCATTTGGAAAATATATATAACTTAGTGAACAATGTTTTTCCAAAACCAATGCATGATGACATAATATTAAGACGAATGGACTTTAATGTAAAAGAATATTTAAAAATCATTTGCATGGTGTCAGATTTAACATTCCAACCCTTAAGATGCTACCACTTCTTGGTGTAGTATTAAAAAAAAATCTATATTTATCTGAAAAATTTCTTAAAATACTTCTTCATTTACCTGCAAGAGGTCTGATTTTATTCAGTTTCTCGAACAAAACTACATACTGCTACAGGTCAAATGCAGACTTAGAAATGAACATCCCACTGTTTTGTATTAAATTAAACCTGAAAGCTATTTGCAACAATGTAAACAATGTTACTCCTCTCACTAATTCTTTTGAAAATATAGTAATCTTTCATAAAAATATTATTTAACATGTAACGATTATTTTTAAATAAATAAATATCTTTAAGTTTTTTCTAGTTGAGGAAACATATGACAAAAGAGCCATTTATAGGAATGTACTGAATATCACGAGGAAAACAAACTCAGACTTAGGGAATGTGCATAATAGACTCTTTCTGACTCTGACTCCAATTTCTGCTAGTTACTAGCCAAAAGTTTTTGCAGAAAATAAAACTTTTTGGGGACTGATACAATATAACTTCTTGGTGGGCATTTTGATGTTTTAAATAAATGTCTCATTTCCAATCTAGTAATTCTGTGAACAAAAATACCGTGAGCAGATACCTAATAAAACGGTGCTTCTAGAAACATTTTGGTGCATATCATGATTTTTGCTTTGGTCTACCTTTCAACAGTCATGGAGATTGTTATAATGGAAACTCCATCTATCAGTTGAAACATCCGATACTGATTCCTCTTTGCTCTATTGGTTTGTCTAAATAATTGCAGGACCTATTTTTTTAACTACCTAACACAGGTCAAAATTAAATCAAATCCATTACTTGTAATAAAAGTCCTTGCAATTCTTCAATCAACATCAAGACTCCCAAACACATGTGCTCTGAATTTAACAATGTACCTTGATAGACAAATCATAGACATTTCTGGACACAATGTTTAACAAGACAATTTTTGATGAGCCAAAGAGCAAATAGTTTTCCCTTAATGATGCTAAAGCATATAACAATTCCATGACAAAGATATGGATTATCTCATACTATTGAGATTTACTATCAAGATTTTTTAAAAAAAAAAAAAAAGGAAGCTAAATTTCTAAATTCACTGACAAAAAAAAAATCTTTATTACTCAAAATTTTGTCTAACTTTTGAGACAAGGGCTTGGAAATACCATGGTTCTCAACCTTCCTAATGCCATGGCCCTTTAATACAGTTCCTGTAGGTCACGACCCACAGGTTAATGTCTTTGCAGGAGTCATCATTTCCAAAATAAGAATATGTTAATTCTTCAAAATGAATCGTTGGCCTTTGTATCAAAGTCCCTCTTACATAATGAGTGTATAGGTACAGTCATTTTTGGCAAGCTAAAATTTGGGGGTGCAGTGGCTCAGATCTATAATCCTAGCACTTTGGGATGCCAAGGCAGGTGGATCGCTTGAGCTCTCGGAGTTAGAGATCGGCCTGGTCAAGAGCGAGACTCCTCTAAAAAGTAACCAGACATTGTGGTGGGCATTTGTAATCACAGCTACTCCGGAGGCTGAGGCAAGAGGATCACTTGAGCCCAAGTTTGAGGTTGCTGTGAGCTATGATGCCATGACAGTCTACCAAAGATGACAAAGTTAGACTCTATCTCAAAAAATAAATAAATAAAATTTCCTATATTTAATTCTACCATGGAAATAAGGTTTGAATGTGCATGTTTTTTTAAAACCATGATGTGTCTACAACTTCTTTAAATTAATTGATTAATAGTTAAATATATCTGCATTTATACCCTACTTTGCTCTTCTTTGACCCATTGGTTTTTATGAATGTATTAATTCTTACATATTTGCAAATTTACTAATTTTTTTTGTTTTTGAGTTCTAATTTCATTTTATTTTGGTTGGAGAATATACTTTGCATGATGTCATTTCTTTAAAATTCATTAAAGTCTATTTGATGGTCTAATATAGATGGCCATATAGATTACACGGTTTATCCTGGAGGACAGTCCTTCTACACTAAGAAGAATATGTACTCTACCATTATTTGATGAAGTGCTGTTGAGTGAAAATGTCTATTAGGTCCAAATGATTCTAGTGTTGTTCAAGTTTTCTCTTTCCTTGTAGATATTCTATCTATTATTAAAAGAGCAGTAGTGACATCTCCACCTGTTAATGCTGACTTTTTATTTCTCCCTTTAATTCTGTAGTTTTTGCTTCTTGTGTTTGGGGGCTTTATCTCTACTAGATGTGTGAATGTTTCTAATTACTATATTCTTAATGGATTGAGTCTCCTACCATTATAAAATTCACTTTTTTTGCCTTTACTAACAATTTTTGCCCTTTAAAGTCTATTGTACCCGATAGACAATATACTGATATTAGTATGTGTAGCCACATAGCTCGCATTTGTTTACTCTCTGCATAGTATAACTTTTTATATCCTTTTAGTTTCAAGCAATTTGCTTTGAATTTAACATGTTTTTTTGTATGCAGAATATAGATAGATGATGTTTTCTTATCCATTCTTCCAACATCTGCTTTTTGATTGGAATATTTAATCTGTTTACATTTGCTAAGGAGGGATTTATTTTTGGCATGTTGTTATTTGTTTTCTATATGTCATGTCTTTTTTGTCTGTGCTTATCCACCATTCCTGCATATATTACTACCCTATTTTATGTGACATACCTATTTTATAGTATATCATTTTAATTTTTTTGTCCTTTCTATTAATGTTTTTTTAGTTGTTTTCTTAATCTCTGGTGATTAAAATTATTCTCAATGTATAATAATCTAGTCAGGATTAATACCAACCTAAGTTTAATAATACACAAAAATTTGCTTCTATGTAGCTCTTTTTCCTCCCCTCTTCTTTTTATTATTATCATCTCTACAAATTACATTACTAGTCAATCACATAGTTTTACAGTTATGTCTTTATCCAGTTGTATTTTATAGCAGGTAAGAGAAAAACAACTTTAAAACAAAAATATGTAGTATACCCACACAGTATTTTGCATTTATTTATATAGTTTTCTTTAGTAGTGTTATTTCTTTATGTGGATTTGAATTGTGGTCTATTTTAGCCTGAAGAACATCCTTTAGCAGGGTGGCACCTGTGGCTTAGTGAGTAGGGTGAGCAGCCCCATATGCCAAGGGTGGTGGGTTCAAACCTGGCCCTGGCCAAACTGCAACAAAAAAATAGCCGGACATTGTGCCAGGCACAATGTAGTCCCAGTTACTTGGGAGGCTGAGATAAGAGAATGGCCTAAGCCCAGGAGCTGGAGGTTGCTGTAAGCTGTGAAGCCATGGCCCTCTACCAAGGGTGACAAAGTGAGACTCTGTCTCTAAGAAAAAAAAGAACTTCCTTTAGCATTTCTTGTAGGGAAGGTCTATTAGTTAAAAATTCTTTCAGTTTTTATCAGGGACTATCTCAATTTCTCCTCCAATTTTGAAGGAGTTTTGCTAGATCTTAAATATCGGGGTGATAGTTTTTCCTCCAGTACTTTGAATATGTCATCTCACTGCCTTCTGGCCTCCATGGTTTCTGAAGAGCACTTAGCTGTCAAACTTATTAAGAATCCTTTCCATGAGATAAGTTGCTTCTCTTTTGCTTATTTCAAGATTCTCTGTTTTTTTGCTTCATTTGTTTGATATAAGATGTGTCTAAGTGTCATTCTCTTTGAGTTTGTTGAGCTTCTTGGATATTTAGATCAATGTTATCAGCAAAACCAGAAAGTTTTCATCTTTTATTTCTGGATTATATTCTTTCTGCCTCCTTCCTTATTTTACCCTTCTTGAAATCCCATTATGTTCCTGTTGTTATTTTTAAAGGTGTTCCACAGGTCTCTAAGGCTCTGTTCATTTTTTCACATCTTTTACCTTTCTGATGCTCAGATTGACTATTCTCAACTAACCTATCTTCAAGTTCACTACATTTTCATTTTGCTGGCTCAAAACTCTTAAGTCCCTCTAGTAAATTTTGCCAAATTATCATACTTTTCAACCCCAGAGATTCTGTTTTGTTCATTTTTTACATAATGCCCAACTCTTTATTAACATTGGATATTTGGTGATACAGTGCCCTTGTTCTTCCCTTTAGCTCTTTAGACATGGTTTCCTTTAATTTTTTGAACACATTTATAATACTGGATTTAATTTCTTTGAGTGGTAAATCCAATGTCTAGGCTTCCTCTGTCTAGGCAGTTTTTATTGACTGCTTTTTCCCAATCTATAAGCCATGCTTTCTTATTGAAAGAAGTCTATATGTTCTTATTGAGAACCAGACAGGTTAAATAATATAACGTGGCAACACAGGAAATCAAATTCCTTCCATGTCTCCAGGGTTTGTTGCTTTGGTGGCCTGCTGTTGTTGCTGCTGCTATTGTTTGCTTAGTGACTTTCATGAACTAATTCTCTAAAATCTGTGTTCCTTTTTAGGCACAACCACTAAAGTCACTGCTCATTTAGATTTGAGATTATGTAGTAATTAGAAAAAGAGTTCTTTAAATTATTTTAATAAATATGTCTACAAGCTTTTGCCTAGGGGCTGTGGATATGTCTTAAATTGGGGGCATGTAGTCAGTGCTCTGGCAGGTGCTTTATAACTTGGCCTCAGTTCATCTCCTGCTTCTTCAGAGCCGCAAGGTCAGACATAGGTAAAACAAGAGACCTCTCTCAGCTCTTTCCTAGACATGTGCACAAATCTACATGTCCTCCCTAAAATAGATCCTAATAAAATTCTATTTTTACATAAAGCAAGACAACTAAAGTGTCCTCAATATGAACTATTACTAAACAACACAAAACATAGTTTATGATGGATTTGTTATTTCCCATTAGCTAATATTTCTGTGAATGAATCACGATCTATAATCATGATTCGTAAAAAGAACTTCCTTCTGCTAAATTTATACATGATTTAAAAACACAAAATCAAATCCAAGTATTAAAAAGTCAAAATGTCACAAAGATTACATGTTTCAAAAAAACAATGTATTAAAGATAGTGTCCAGAAAATACCAAAGTGCTCCTCTCTTCAAGTTAAAATTCTGCACAGTTGTATCTCAGGATCGGCATCTCCTCCTGTAGCCTGCTTCTCACATGGTTTTAAAACAAGCTCAACACAGACAGCTTGTTTAGAGAAGGGCTTATGTAACCAAAGGCTTTGACTTCACAGGTTTGTTTAAGGGTCTTACTATGAAGTAAGTTAATATTTCCACTAAGTCTGTCTGGTTAAGAGACCATCTTGTGGGTGCTATCTATAAGGATGAGAAAGAACAAAGCATTATAATCCTTTTGTGAAAAGTCAAACATAATTCTTTTATGAAAAGTCATCAAAGATTTTGTACTAACACATTTCTAAAGTCAGTTTTTCCATTATCCCTTAGCTATAACTAGGCAAGATGGTTTCTACCAAATAAGAAAGCTATGCTTGAAAGCATGTTGAAATCAATTCACACATTTTAAAAGTTCCACCCAACTAAAACATCTATAACATGAGAATCTTTTTAAGATGACTGATTGGGTTTCATGCTATGCTGATGAAGATTAACATGTTGGTATTTTGCACATGGAACCTTTTAGTCAATAGATAATATTTTGCTTAAATTACTAGACTGATATTCATAGTTGGGTACAGTGAGTGTTTTTAAAAGATTTTATTAAACCTGGCAAATGTTTTAATTTTGAAACAAATAAATCAACTCATCAAATGATACATAGTTAAAGGAAGAAGTCACTACACTATTTTTTTAACTCTTTGGAAAGGAGAAAACATTTAAGCACAAAATAGCCAAGAAAAGCAAAATTAAAATCTTCAGGTTAACAGCCATTAAGTTATATTAAATTCAATATGTGTTTAATAAGGCTATTAAGTATATATTTTAATGTATCACAGGTGAAATGCAGAGTAGTTAATGTTTCTGTGAGAATTTAACGTCTATACTTCTTTACTCCCCTGTCTATAAATGTGTAACCTTTGCTTTGGGTTAATATAGCCCTTTGCAGTTAAATGCTTTGTTTTGTTTTAATTTAAAAAAAAGTATAAAACAACTGACAGGTTTTAGTACTATTAGTGTTTAAATGGTCCTTATTGGTTTTAAAAATAATACCTTAACGAAAGGAATACATTGGAAGATGTGTTTTATATCTTTGCTAGGGCCAACCTGCTTGGTCAGAGCTAATACCTTTTGTCAGATTGTATAAGTAACTAATTCAAAGAGAAATTTTAATTTAGTCGTATTATTTTATTTTTAGGTTAAGTAGCTACAATGTATACATAAAATCCTTAAAGTTTTCTCACTCATTTATTTCAGCAAAAAATCCAAAAATACTAAGGGAGTGTGCCTTTGACTTCAAGAACTCCATTCTATAAAACTTCTGCACTTTAGCAGAAAAAGACAAAAAAATTCTCTTCTTGGTGTTTATGGAAAGAGTATTCCCCATGAAAACATAGCTATCGTAATCTATGTTTATTTTATTCATCAGCTACAAATCTTTTGTGTGAGTGCCTCCATTGCATCTTTGATCTAGAAAGTCTTATTTTGCAGTGGGAGTGAATATGAGAACCCTTCCCGTTATTCTCATGAAGTCACAGTCTGATAGTTTCTGGACTTGTGTGATTAATCCATGATATAATGGCCCAGTGGACTGGACCAGGATGTCTGCCTTGGGATTTTTAAGGATTTATTCTTAAATGAGTGGGAGAGAATTGCAGTGCTGGCTGAGAAACTGAGTAGGGTTTCCATTAAATTACATTCTGCTTTGTCAGAAACATCTATAAAGTTGTCCTGAATGTCCCCTTATGTTTCTGGAGCCACAAAGCACATATGTTACAGCTGAGCTGGTTCAGGTGATTTAACACACTAACTCCTCTCTTCTACAAGTGCATGGCTATTGCTTTTGCTCTTTATGACTTCCCAAGTATGAGCCTGACCATCCTACCAATTGAATTTTCAGAAAGAGAATGTTATAATATCTCAAATCAGCTTACTTTTTATAATAAGTTTCTTTAACAATAAATACTTTGGTCTTTCATTAACTCCTAGTTATTCATTTACTTTCATCCTTGTACAGTAAGCAATTTCCATGCAAATCTAAATCCCAGTTCCACCACTTACTAACTCCAAAACTTTGCCCAAAGTATTAATTCCATCCAAACCTCGGTTTTTCTTTCTCCGAAGTGGAGAAAAAGAGTTCTTAGGAATATGGTGCTGATTAAATGAAATGATGTTTTTAAATCTCTAAAACTGTGTGGCCAAGAATAAATACCTAGTAAATGCTAGCCTTCTCAGAAGCAGTACGTCTCATACCTGAAAGCTTTGACATAGAACACCTTTGACTAGAAAGGCTTGGACCAGGTTTGCAAGGCTGCTTCTGGGAGCTTATTAAAGGCATAAGTTGCTAAACTAGATTTGACTTAGAACTAGCACAGTGATCATTATTCATTCTGATACCAGAATTTCATCTTCAGTAGGTCTTTGGTCTCAATGATTCAAAGAATGAATCCACAGACCACCGATCAGTTATAAGACAGGATTTATTTATAGAAAAGAATACAAAAAACACCCAAGGCTCCTGGCAGAGAGAAACAAACCAAGTTGGGAGGAAACCCGCTCTTTCCCCACCTCTCCCTGAGCTCTTTGTCCAGGGGTATATATAGTTTCATGGGGTCCACTGTAGTTACATTTAGGCAGAACTCAGTAGTTACATTTAGGGGGACTTGGGAGCAAACGAATGGCTACAATCCCTTTCATTCCCAGGCCTATGAAATTTACATGAAATTTACCAGGCCTAAGAAATGGGGGGGTTCCCTGTTCAGCCACAGTGTAAGGGGAAGGATATCTAAGGTGTAGCTCTCTCCCCAGCAGTTGTCTGGCCCCTCCAGCTACTGGAGCCTCTTGTAGGCGCCCCCTGCCTACCCTCCAGCCTTCTGGTTCCTCTGCCAGCTCCCACTGCACTAACAAGGCCAAGGGGGAGGTGGCAGGTCTGCCCCTCAGCTCCACCAAGCTGGCTGGGGAGCCACCTGTCCTGTATCAATTCCTCATGAAATATTCAATGAGCATCTCCTGAGTGGACGCATCTAACTCTAGTCTATGCAGGAAAGAAAAATATGTAGATTTCTCCAAAAGACACATATCAGGATGGGAATATAAGACAAATATACACATCAATATGATGTGGGGAAAACTGCAGCTAATGGCAAATAAAGTATAAAGTACTTAGAGATGGGGAGCTCATGTCTGGTAAGAAAGAATAGTACACTACAAAATGTTTTTAAAGGAGGAAAGATTTTACAATTCTTAATATATTCCTCCAATTTCACTTTTTCATTACCTAGTAAAAGTGGGATACAAAAGTGATTTCAAGGGTAAATATTTAATTCTTCTACTCTATCAGTGTTTTCTGAAAACTTACCCTAAGTGCCCTTAGCACTTCATTTCACTAATCTTCACACAATGCTCAGGGATAAAACTGTCTTATCTTCATATCAACAGAATCTTACTTTCACTTTAGGGGGAAAAAACTGCAATCATGATTTTGGCAAAATCTCTTTTATTTTGGCAAAATTTCAATCCTTAATTATCTCCTGAGAAAAACTTCAAGATTTACCTCAATTTATATTAACCAAAAACACAATCTAGGACATATGATTCAAAACTATTACATAGTCTGAAATACTAGAGTTGAATGGAGAAAAGTTTACTGACCTACAGGACTATTCTCATTTTCTCAACACTTTTACTTTCTTTTTTCTTTCTTTTAAGAAGCTGTATTTTAAAAGCATAAACTAGATTTACCATCACACAATCTTTAAGTTCTTAACCTTGTAACATATGAGCTGTGAAATCTAAAACAATTTATTTTCCTGAGCTATTTTCCTCATCTGTGAAAAAACTATAAAATGGAAATAACCATTTCAGCACTTTTTTACCTTGGGTTCTTACTCCCATTTTGTAAACTTGTTTAAAACTAAGTCTCTCCTACTAGATAGACTGCTTATTAAAAACAGTTACCACATCCATCTTGTCCATCTTTTTTTTTTTCCAGATCAATATGAGGGTACAAGTGTTTCGGTTACATTGCTTTCATTTCTCAGGTAATATTCAAGTTGTAGTTGAGCCCTTCATCCAGGGGGTGGCCATGCTAAACATCCTCACAATTTGCACAGTGGGTGGGAATCTGCCATTCACCCTTCCCCCTCCCCTTTCTCTTTTCCTCCCTCTTTTTCCCCCACTAGATTATACTTGGTGTTTTTCTTTCATGTGGGTATGTAGTTATTTATATATTCATTTCATACTAGTATTAAGTACACTGGATACTTGTTTTTCCACTCTTGTGATACTTTACTAAGAAGAATGTGTAACTCCATGCAGGTAAACACAAACGATATAAAGTCTCCATCTTTTTATGGCTGAATAGTACTCCATGATATACATATACCACAGTTTGTTAATCCATTTATGGGTCGATGGGCACTTGGGTTGCTTCCCTGTGTGGCAATTATGAATTGAGCTGCAATAAACATTGCCTCTTTTCTATAAAGCAACAGTGTTTTATACATTTAGATAGTAACTAAATGTCTAATAACTTTCTCCATGCTTGGATAACAGCAAAAGCTTTAGATCTATCCATAATCAGTAAAAGAATATTTTATTTAACGTATAATATTTTGTCATGGAGATAATTCCAAATTGACTGCTTCATAATGTTTATCTAAAACTCAGTTAAGAGAAATATTAGTGAAGGTTTATCTAAATGTCCTTTAAGTCACCTTAGATATTTTAAATATGTGCTTTTCAGCAGTCCCCTAAGATTATGATTCAGTAGGTCTAAGATGAGGGTGGACAGTTCACATTTCTCAAGCCTTCAGATAATGCCAAAGTCCCTGGCCAGCAAGTCACTCTCTGTCTGTCATGGCTCTAAATCCCTCCCTTACAGTTTTTGCTGGATGTATGTTTTGGGACCTCTGTAGAGGCTTTCCCTGGATGCTACTTAGACATTACACAATTAACCAAAAGTATTATAAAAATGTAATTTTAAAAGGCCTAAGACAAGCTTGTCCTATTTACTCATAAGGATGTTTTTGAGGACTTTCATTATCTATACATTCTACTTGGCTGCTTTCAGAGGATGTATAGAAAAGTTTTCTTTCTCTCTGGACTTGGTATCAGGAAGGGTTGTGCCCCTCCTGAGAATCTGGGTTGCTTTTATATTGCAGACAGCATCAATTTTATAAACTTACTGTCATTCCCTCTTTTCTAGAAAACTCAGAGACAGACATGCAAGTCATTTATTTATACAAAACGAATAGCACCTTAGCACCCGGATTTTATGTACAACTCCATCTTTATTTCACCCAAATTTTTCTTCCCTTATATTTTACTGGCCCTTATTGTCCTATCCCTCACCTTTTGGATTATATTTTAAACAGACTTAAAATCTTGTTGAAATGAGAGAGCAATGGAAGTAGGAAGGAAAAAAAAAACAGATTTGTTCAACTTTTAAGAAATAGAAATACACCCATCATAGTTCTTAAACATCTCACCAATATCTTTTATAAAATCCACAAAGAAGCTAACTAAAATTTTTACTTACTGACTGAAAAATATTTTAAAAGAAATTCAGCTTCCAAAACTCATTACTATCATTCCCATTACTGATGACATTATATTATCTTACAACAATGCCATAGAAACACTAGCTGGAGAGGAAGCAAAGGCTCTTCATTGGCTGTTCAATTTACCTGAGGCTCCCTGACATGCCTCATCAATCTCAGTTTGAAAGGTAAGAGCCCTTCCAATTCTGCCATCTATCTCCTCTGAAATCCAGTCACAACTCTAAACTCCTACTGAACATATTTCCTATACTATTTATTTGCAAATTCCCAATGCTATGTAGTGTTATTATTATAACATGAAGTTTTTATATGTTTATGTGTCCCTCACTTCACCGAGTACCTCAATTTCTTTCTATACAGTCAGAATCGATATTACCTTCTGACAGTATTATCATCATGTAGGAATTCTACAGTAAGAGACACCGTAACAATCTTGGACACTCAACATAGAGGTAAGAAATAAAAAGCTAAAACTTTGGGAGCAAACAAAATTAGCCCTTTGAGATATTGAGAGAAGAAAAGTACTAGATATGCTAGAATGGCAAGGTTTCTGAAGTACTAATATAGTCATGAAGTCATCTCAGCAATTAAGATTTTTTAAAATGTGCTTTTAAAATAAATAAATAAAATGTACTTTTAAAGCTCTCTCAATAATGTCACCCTGTTGTGAAAACTCACCAATCAATATCAATTAAAACTGTCCATAAAGCTGGTCTCATTTTTAAGGTTATCCAGGGAATGATCACAATATATCCAAGATGAATAATTTCCATTATTCTTGGATGTGTCTAATTCTCCAAGCAAATCAAATGGTGTCTCTGTGTCCCCCCTGGCTCATATCACAATCTCTGAGGTATTATTAATGGCTGTCACCACCAAGAATCAGTGAAAATGTTCCTTCAGGATGGTGTGATCCTTCCCTATACTACAACCTAAAAAGGATCTCACTCTGCCACATCTATACCACGTGTGTGTCTCTTAACCCTTTACAAAATACTGATTTGACTATATTTTATTTTTCTTGTATACTGAATATCTGCCAACTGGTTAGCTCCCTGAAGGAAGTTCAGGCTGATTTTTGTTAATATCGTGAAAATACCTATTAGCCTTTCTACTTGCTATTATTTATTCTTCAGATATCTCTTAAATGAACAGAATCACAAACTCCTGGGAAACATGCATCAACAGGTTATTAAAGAAAAGAGGAGAGAAGGTTGTTAGTTTGTTTGTTTGACATATGTTATGTATGTATACATACACACATACATAATCTTCCTAATTTCATCAAACACATATTAAATGTATAAAATGATTTGTCTGTGCTTTTAAGTTTTGATTATTCATGAGGTGGTTTTCTTTCACAGACGTTGATAAGAGCTACTCATACAATGCAAATCCACATAATAGTACTCACTTTAGTACTACTGCACTTAATAAAGAACTTAAAAAATTAATATCAAAGTACTCTTAAATTGCAGGATTCAATTTATTTTAAATGTGATTAAATAGGCTATAAAATTTCCCTTCAGAATATTTATTTTATTTGTTAAAGAACATATGTTCTACCTCAAAATAACTTGCTATTTTTGAACTATTACTCAGCCACATACTTCCAACAAGCAGAGAAGGTTACCTTAGATAAACCTTGATTTTACAATATTTGAAAGACTTTCTATGCTACTCCATGCCAACTGGAAACTCATGAGTCATAAATGAATGACAAGCAGTCTTGGAAGTAATTTTCCTTAATGCAACTAGCCTGAAATAAAATTTGTCTAGCAATTAATATTTTATAGACTCCTCCATATTCAAGATTTTGTTTGCTTCACAGAAAGCATGAAAATATACATGAGTATTATCTCCACTTTACATAAGAAGCAAGAATGTCTCAAGGATATATGGCTTGTTAATGGTGATACAAATATATCTAACTATTTACACTATTCCATTTAGTCTAAGTTTTGAAACACTGAGTTAATCCATTTAAATTCCATTTAAACTATCTTTGAATAGCTATTTCTTTAAGTATAGATTTTTCTTACTTTGCCACTTAATTTGATATGTCTTCTCTTTTACTATGTTTTTTGGTCATTCCTCTTTCATTTGATCCACTGACTCTGTGTTACATTGGAAACTGTTAAATACATTGGAAAGTCCAGAAAATTTTAAATTAATGCACGAGGTTTAATCACTGTGGCAGAAAGGCTCTGCTTGTTTCCAAACCCATTTCCTTTCCTCCAGGGCACAGGGTTAGATTACACTTTTCAGGCTCCCTTACTTAAGTGGAATCATGTGACTGAATTACGGCTAAAGGAAAAGTGGTCTGAAGTGATGGCTAGCACCTCCAGTTCTAGACTAAAAATATGCCTATTCAACGAATCACTCCACTTTCTCCTCCCTTATTAACACTTTGCTGACCTGTCATGAGTCACCTAGAAACATGGATAGTTTCTGGGTAAAATTGTCTGTCAACACTGGGTTAACAAGCCAGATTTAGAGAATATACTGAAGGCTCCAAGGCCTGCCTTGATAGGGAAATCACTTAGGGAAGAAGGCAAAATTCTTAAAATACTAGGTGGAACAAAGAATCCTAACACCTGCCCCTTTATCACCAACGCTAACTCAAACTGGAAGATAACGAGTGAGAAATAGTCTTTATTGTAGTAAGCAATAAAGATTAGGATTTGTTAGCTAAATTGCCTATCCTGATTTAAGCATAAATGAATAACTTAATTTCACCTTCACTAAGCATTTTATAATCAAAAGTATGTGATTTCAGGTTCATAGATATTAACTTATATAATTAGCTAAGTGCTTTTTATTTTATTTTTTATATATTTTTTTGAGGTTGGGGGCAGAGTCTCATTTTGTTGCCCTCAATAGAGTGCCCTGGTCTATAGCTCACAGCAACTTCAAACTCTTGGGCTCAAGCGATTCTCTTGCCTCAGCTTTCCAAGTAGTCTGGGACTACATGTATCCACTACTACAACCCAGACTTTTTTAGAGATGGGGTCTTACTCTTGCTCAGGCTGGTCTTGAGTGCCTGAGCTCAGTCAATCCACTCGCCTTGACCTCCCAGAGTGCTGGGATTACAGGTGTGAGCCACCAGGCCCACACCTCACCAAGTGCTTTTATGAATGTGCTTTAGTGTTAAGTAGGCTTGAGGCAAAAAAATAAATTCAAAGTGTTAAATGGATTAAATACAGCTCAAAAAAATCTTACCTTACATGCAATGGTAAATTATTCCTAATTTTGATCCATATTTCCTAAAGTCATGCCTACGTTTCATGCAACTTAGATCTACAGAATATATATCCTACATATGGGATAGTGTCATGATATAGGATATATAATTAAGTTAATATTTTATAGTTATAAAAATATTGAAAGTTTAATATTTATATGTATAATGTTCACATTTGAATGGCACACCAAATAATTTGTCACCCACCAACAGAGAAGCAGGAAGGCACACTCTCTGTTTCAGATCAGGATAGGTAAATTTAACTAACAAATCCTAATCGGCCTAGGTTTTCCAGACTGTGGCTGGAATCAGTGATGACACTGATTCCAACCACCCCACAGCATGAGAGGATCACTACAATTATATACAGTTCTCTTGCAGGTGGGCTCAAATACTATACATTTTTTTGTCCAAACTTCTCTACCGAAATTTTAACTTCATAAAGGAGTTAAGACTTCATCTTTTACTTCATTTATATTGTTCTAGGGTAGTAAATGATAGAGTGTGCTCAAGACCAGCTTACAGGCATATAAAACTATTTGTAGTTATTTGTATAATAGTGAAAAAGAAGTGAAAATCTAGGGAAACATTAAGATGCAAAGCATAACTTTTGGAAACCATACTCTCCGATGTATGTGTATACGGTACATCTAATTTCTTTCCTTCAACTCATACTCCAAATATAATAAAATAAGTTTCAAATGCTAACTTCCTAATAGTTTGCTGAACTGCTAAATACATAAATCTTCAAGTCACACAGGCACAAATGCAAAAGTCATTTACCTCTCACTCAGAAAATTAACATATATTATAGTCAATGGAAATTTATACATAGAGATAAATAGCATTGACCTGATACAAGATTAAAGGTTATCCATTATTATTTATTTTAATTATAGGTAAAGTCCTACCTAAGAAAGCTCAAAAGACTAATAATAATATTGGTTTCTTTTTTTTTTCTTTTTTATTAAATCATTACATTAGTGCAATTATGGGGTACAATATGCTGGTTTTATAAACAATTTGAAATACTTTCATCAAACTGGTTAACATAGCCTTTACCTCATTTTCTTATTTATTGTGTTAAGAGATTTATATTCCAGTCTTAGTAGGATTAACATGTACTCTTATAAAATGAACTGTAGGTGTAGTCCCAACAATTACCCTCCCTTCACACATCCCTCCTCCTCCACTCCCCTCCCTTTCCTCTCATATTGGGATATAGTTGGGTTATAGCTTTCATATGAAAGTGTGGGTGCTTAATAAATTAGTTTCATAGAAAAGCTAAGTACATTGGATACTTTTTCTTCCATTCTTGAGATACTTTGCTAACAAGAATATATTTCAGCTCCATCCATCTAAACATTTCTTTAAGCTGCATAATATTTCAAGGTGTACATATACCACAATTTATTAATCCATTTAGGGGTTGTTGAGCATTTGGGCTTCCTCCATGATTTAGCAATTATGAATTGAGCTGCAATAAACATTCTGGTACAAATATCCTTGTTGTAAAGACATTTTTGGTCTAATTCCAATAGAGGAATTGAAGGATCGAAGGGCAGGTCTATTTTTAGATCCCTAAGTGTTCTCCAAACATCTTTCCAAAAGGAACGTATTAGTGTGCATTCCCACCAGCAGTGCAGAAGTGTTCCCTTTTCTCCACATCCATGCCAACATCTCTGGTTTGGGGATTTTGTGATGTGGGCTAATCTTACTGGAGTTAGATGATATCTCAGTGTGGTTTTGATACGCATTTCTCTGATGATTAAGGATGATGAGCATTTTTTCATGTGTCTATAGGCCGCGTGCCTGTCTTCTTTAGAGAAGTTTCTCTTCAAGTCCTTTGTCCACCCTGAAATGGGATCACTTGTTCTTTTCTTGCTAATACATTTGAGTTCTCTGTGGATTCTGGTTATTAAACCGTTGTCAGAGACATAACCAGCAAATATCTTCCCCCATTCTGAGGGCTGTCTGCTTGCTTTACTTACTGTGTTCTTGGCTGTGCAGAAGCTTTTTAGCTTGATCAGATCCCAGTAATGTATTTTTGATGTTGCTTCAATAGCCCGGGGTGGGGGTGGGGGTGGGTCCTCCTCATAAAATATTCTCTCAGGCCGATTTCTTCAAGTGTTTTCCCTGCAGTATTTTCATAGTTTCGGGTCTTAAGTTTAAATCTTTAATCCAGTGAGACTCTATCTTAGCCAGTGGTGAACAGTGACTGGTATGGGGTCCAGTTTCAGTCTTCTACAGGTTGCCAAGCAGTTCACCCAACACCATTTGTTAAATTGGGAGTCTTTCCCCCACAGAATGTTTTTGATTGGCTTATCAAAGATCTAATGATGGTAAGTAGCTGGGTTCATCTCTTGGTTCTCTATTTTGTTCCATACATCTAGGTCTCTGATTTTGTGCCAGTATCAAGCTATATTGATCACTGTCAATTTATAGTATAATCTGAGGTCTGGTACTGTGATTCCTCCTGATTTGCTTTTATTTCTGAGTAATAGCTTCACTATTTGAGTTTTTTTATGATTCCATGTAAAACAAAGTATTATGACAGTGGTGTTTTAATAGGGATTGTATTGACATTGTATATTGCTTTGGGTAGTATGGACATTTTAACAATGTTGATTCTTCCCAGCCATGAGTATGGTATGTTTTTCCATTTGTTAACATCTTCAGCTATTTCTTTTCTTAGAGTTTCATAGTTTTCTTTTAGAGATCTTCACGTATTTCACTAGGTAAACTCCCAAATATTTCATCTTCTTTGGCACTACTGTAAAAGGAATAGAGTCCTTGACTGTTTTTTGCAGCTTGACTATTGTTGGTACATATAAAGGCTACAGATTTGTGAGTATTGATTTTGGAACCTGAGATGTTGAGTATTCCTTGATCACTTAGAAGAATTTTGTAGTTGAATCTCTGGTGTTTTCCAGATACACAATCATATCATCTGTGAAGAGTGAAAGTTTGATCTCTTCTGACCCTATATGGATACCCTTGATAGCCTTTTCTTCCCCAATTGCAATGGCTAAGACTTCCATTACAATGTTAAAAAGCAGTGGAGACAATGAGCAACCTTGCCTGGTTCCTGAGCTAAGTGGAAATGATTTGAATTGAACTCCATTCAATA